>VZRQ01000461.1:700122-739270 GCA_013397975.1 Machaerirhynchus nigripectus
TGGGGGGGCCGGCCCACACGGAGCCGCGGGCCTTGGCCCGGCCCCCGCCGGGCTGAGCAGGGCAGGGCCCAGCCTGACCCGCCGGCCGTGCGGGCACCCCAGTCACTTGTCCAAAGGTCGGAAGGAAGAGAGAGCTTCTTGGCCTTGTTCATACTTAAATGTGTTTTTACAGAGACGTGGCAAGCTTCTTAAGTGGCTCAACAGACTTGTTGATATTCAAACTAGCCAATTGATTGGGTTTATTGGGTCTGCAGGGAGTTAGAACAGCCCTTTGCAAAAACATTGCTTCTGTAGCTGGTGGATATTTCCTTAACTAGAACCCAATCTGCGTTAAACCCCAACAGCTCAAAATAATGGGTTTGTGTGACCAAAATAACTGTGTTTCAAACAAATGCATGAAAATACAATCTGATATCATTCTACCTCAAAAGAGACTATTCTTTGTCATCAGTAGTAAATCTCAGTTATTAAGTCAGAAATGTACAGGGTTTTTTTAAAAAAGTACATACATACCATGGTGAGTTTTCAACAAAAGTTTTCTGAAGGAAATTATTCTATCTCATCCGATTATGTCTCAGTGATTTTTTTCTTAATTTTCTAGGAGAATTTCGGTCAAATGCATCACAATAACATTAATAATATGAGACTTAATTGCATACCAAAGTCCCAAAAATACCTGACTAAGCAGAATTTCTAAGCAAATGATGAAGATATTTCATGGAGATGACATTATTATTTCTGGACCAGAAAATGGAGATGTCAGTTATATTAAAGGGTTTACCACACCTCATAAATGTATTCCTACGTCAGAATCCACTTAAATACATTATATGTAGAGGGAGGCAGTAATGAATGTGAAATGTACAATTACAATTTGAACTTTATGGAATTGAAATTAGGCAGTATGCAAAAGCCATCTGGCACTGAGACTACATATACTTGCCGTTGCTGTCTTGAAAATGCTCACTGTCAAGAAAAACTTGCCAGTTTAACACCAGGGACACATCTGGATAGATGTAGGTCTAGTGAGAACTGGTGCCATTGGACAGCCGGGAGATTATTCACAAAGAACAGCTTGTCAGAAGGCAATAGAGATAAATTAAAAGGAAAGAAAAGGCCACTTTGTTCTGATCTTTGTTAAATACTGAGTTCAAGACATGCATGAACTCAAAACCTGGCCTATAAACAGTAAAGAGAGCATTGTCAAAAAAATGGGCTGTCCTCAGGTCTAATAGCAAAATTATGAGAAAGCAGAGACCAGCTACTCAGCTTCTCTTTATCCCCCTCAAAGTCCATCCCTGAATTTTCACGTGGGAAAGAACTGCTGGAGTTTCTGCTGAAGCCTGAGGAAAAAGGTTACATTACATAAGAGGTCTCAAGGAATGTTCAAATTTTATTGGTTCATCTTTTCAAAAGTACTAAGACTTGGAAACTTTACACATGCCACAGAAAAATGTCTTCAAGGCAGACTGTGAATATCTGAAGTTCAGAAGCATTCTCAGAGCATGCTGATATTGGCTTAGGGCTGGAATTTCTGTGAATATTCTTCCACGATTTCTAACCCATAGTCCAAAAATAATATTAACTGCTGCCTGGGAAATAATACAGAAGAGATATGGGCAGTCTGAAAACAGAGAAAAAAATATGAATGCATGCAAGGAACAAAAAGTAGTTTACAAATGGTAGCCAAAAAGCCAATGCAGAGACAAATAAAAGTTCTTAGAGTTGTGCAAAACTTGTCAGAATTCAGGTTTTTTCTAAGGAGCAGCTGTTTCTTAGAAAATATGATGTATGAATTCCAAACAAAGGATCAGCTTTCAAAGCTCACTGAAGTCCCACTAGGATATGGATCATTCTATGAACTAAGTAAGATTACTGTTAGGAGAAAGGTCAGCCCCTAAAGGACTATCTGTACAAGATGATGTTAACACAGTAAAGCCTCTGCAGTTCCGTGACTGCTCACAGAACCAAGTATTTCTATTAGGTCTTAGTTTGTGAAATGTCTGGAAGTCTAAGATCTGGCAAAATCTATGTAGTTCAATTGATTAATGAATTTTTTATAACTCAGTGATTGATCATTTGTGTTGTTCAATTTGTGGCATGTTTGAAAATGTATATAGTTCCAATATCTTTTCCTCAAAAAAAATCTACAGATATATGTAAGCTTTTGCTGAGCATATATATACTTTCATACTCAGTGCCTTGCTAGTGTATAACTTAGATTGTAAATTGCTCTAAGATATCTTCCATATGAAAGATGTTGTATAAATCCAAATTGCAATCTGCTTCTGCTCAAATGAACATAAATATTAGGTCTTTGTATGGTAATTCATATACTATAAAATTATATTGATCCTGTTTATATTTGGGTTAACTTACTTCTGGCATCAATCTGAAAAGAAACGTCCCTGAAGTTGTTTCATAAAACTTCCATACAGTGTCAAAAATAAATAGCTCAGACCCTGACTGGGTGATTTATCTTCTTTTCAACATAAGGGATGCTGGGAAGGAAGCTCTGAGGAAGTAGGACAATGATACCTGTTCTCTGAAACAGGATTCATGATGGATTTACAAACTAGCAAAGACAGATTTGGACTTTTCAGAGCAGAAGATGATTATAGCTTTAACATACTTTCTTAAATTCACTTGACATTAAAAGCAAGAATCAATTTGTACAGAAGCTTTTAGAACTTATTGATTTAAACACAGTTTATTAATGATTGCAAGAAACTTGGTAGCCTTTGATGATAGTTCTAGGGAGTAATGTGCTTAGGAAAGAGGTATTAGAGCTGGGGTCAAATCTGCATTGGTTATGTATTTCATTCTGAGTATTGAGCCAGTGGCAGTAGAAACTGCTTTTTTTGTATTTAGCATGTTACCAAGTAATCTGATTTGATTTTAGAATTGCTTTTTCTAAACAGATTTTCATTCAGAGGCAGGGGGGGTGTAAAAAAATGGGTGTTGACAATTTTCATAAAACCAGACTAATCAGCTGGGTGTTTTGCCTTTTGCTAGCATGTTTTAATGCTGAGAAATGTTGAAATTAATGGTTTTTGCTACATTACAATAATGTACAAATTACAAATATAACAGCTCTTGTGGTCTAACAGATCCTCACTGTTGAAGATCTTAAGCAAAACTTAATGAAATAAGTGTGGGGCTTTCCTACTTATTAGATGAGTATATGCTTTTCAGAGGTTCCTAAAATCCTTCAGGACAAATTTAAGTGTTGGAGACTAAGCAAAATGCAGCACCTACAAACAGAAAAGAAAAGTAGAAAGGGCAATGTAGAAATATCTTGGCTTAGTCTCGTCCAAAATTTTTGCCTCTGGTAATCCTGGAGACACATAAATATTGCTTTAATTAATTATATTCCGGTTGCACAATTGCCCTGCATTATCAACCACAATGTTAATATGCATGTTCACAGTCTAGTTCAATTCTGAAGAAATCAAATTGACTTTTAGGTTAGAGGAAGGGTGAGAGCTAAGGAGACAGTACTGGCTAGGAATATTTTCCTCCTCTGTTCAGCTCTTATGAACAGGATGAACTCAGACAGTAATTTTTTTTTTGTCATGGTTTAGGAACAGCACTCCCCGATTTAGTGTTGCCACTAAATTGAAAACCAGGAGCCACTCCCCTTCCCCCACCTCTGGTGGAAAGCAAAAGGCAGAGATTATGGGTTGAGATAAGAACAATTTACTGGAAACAGCAATGACATAAGAAAACAAACACTTACAGCAACACTACTCATAACAAAAGTGTACAAAGAGAGGGTGATTTCCATGCAGAAATGTTCACCAAGCCCAGGACAATAAAAAACAATTACGGGCAGACCCCCTGCACCCCACTCTTTCCCCTGACAGGAAACCATGCCCACCTTCTTCCCAGAACCCAGAGTCTCATATTTTCATCTCCCCAGCGACGATGTGAGGTGGGATAGAATAACAGCCTAGACACGCCCACACAGATCTAGGCTTCACTTCCTCATGGCTATAGCGAAAAATTTGACTCTGTCCTTGCTGAAACCAGGACTTTGTCTTAACCTGCCTTATCTATCCACAGCACTCACACTTTTTTAGGCCCCAATGTCTCACATATACTTCTCTGCCTTCCTGCCCTATCCTGTAACCAGTGTCACCAGTACAGCTCTTTCCCAGCTTCTAAGCTGGTGCCAGTGCTGGCAGAGAAACTGCTTAGGGCACCAAGGAAAACACAGCCAGTGTCAAAATATAACTAAGATCATAGATAGATCAACAGCTTCCTTACTTGTAAAATTTAAAAGCATAGTGTCTCATCTGTAAATGCCAGAATAGAGATGCACTGGATATTCAAATTTAAGGCCATCTCTTTGGAAAGCTGTGAGTACAAATGCCCTTTCTTTGAAGACTTTTATTGAAGCTAGGGCATAAAATCTTGCATCAAATCAGGGGCACAACTCAGCAAAACATCCTCCTTTCTCGCCTCTCTCAGTTTAGGTGGACTCCTTTAGAAGTCCTAGTGGGTAAGCAATGGCAATCAAGCCTGGGGATGTCACGATGGAATACATATAGTTCAGGAGAATTTACATCTCTGTGTTCATTCCTCCTAAAGGACAGTTTTGACTTGTTTGAAAACATGCCAAAGTCAAAGGAATAGGCATCTCTCTTAACCTACTCTTTTGGGGAGTTCAAACATGAACTCAGACCCTTTTATCAAATCAGGAGAGATACAGTTAACATAACAATTAAGTACAGGTGAGAACACCTTTATAAACCTTAAAGTTACGACAGCTGCATGAAGAAAGAAATAGAAGGGAAGGAAGCACAAAAGGCTCTCTGTGTTGCAGTATTGAGGACATGGATGCTGTTGGGCTGTCAGTGAGAAGTGAAGGAGCTGTGGTCATTTCAGCTCTCTTTTCTGGTAAATGTGTTTTCCCATTCTTTTCATTGCCTAGAAGAGGGAGGAAAGGGAGACAACAGGGCTGTAGAAGTGGAGAAGACTGACTTTCCTATTTTATCTGAACATTGTTTCACATGCCACCAAAGGAGAATGGACATCTGGTAGGGACTGCTTGAGGAGCACATGGAGCGGGGATAGAAACAAAACAAAGTCAGCACATGGAGTGAAAGATATTTTGCTCTACGACAGACTCAAGGATTAGGAAATTAGCTACCAATAAAGGAAGTAGCTGATTGAGACTTGCCAAAAATCACCTCATGAGGGCATGTGAGGAGACAGACAAGCATTAAAGAAGGAAAAGCTCTGGAAATTGTTTGGTTTGGGTTTACATTTTTGTTTTGGTTTTGATCATTTTGCTTTTGGGATTCTTGAGGGTTTTTTGTTTGGTTTGGTTTTGGTTTTAACAGAGATGTCAAAATATATCAATACTTGGATGGTTTGGAAGCACCACACTGAGATTTCCGTGGTCCTAATTAAACAGATTTAAGGCAAGTTTGGGAATTGAAACTAGTTTCAGAGGAAGCCAGCCTCTCCAAATCTACTGCAAGACAACAATACACCTTCCGTCTTGAATATGAGGAGATACACATAAACCTCCTACAAGAGAAAGACAAGATCCCACTGAGAGATGCATGCACCAGGTAGAAATGGTAGTGAACCACGAATGATTTTTGATAGTTTGTAAACAAATTCTAGTGATACATTAATGATACTTTATCTACTGTATCTACTTCACCCTGGTCATGTTTGTTAGATCTTGGCCATGTGTCCAAGCTAACAGCCAAGCATATCATAACTTGTTTGATAAGATATAGGGAGAGAATGAATGATTAAACAATGAAAATAGCATTGTAAGACACCGCTTTTCTAGAATGTAGGTAACACAATAGGTGTATTCACTCTTCGCTGCTGTCCTAAGTTGTCACAAGTTTAGTGAAAAAATTAGAGTGAATTACATCAGGAAATACTACCAGTATCTAGCCTTATCACATAGTGATATGTGGCACAATAATGTTTAGTCTGTCATTTGTGTTCTATATCTGAAACATTTGTCCCTTGATGATGACTTTTTATAAAGTAACTTAGAATTTGGTGACTCATTTATCCCCATCCTCTTTAGTTTTTCTATATATAGTGGACATACCAACAGAAATGTTCATACCACTTTTATAAAATTAGCTTAGTGAGTATTCATGCACATTTTTAGCTTCCTCCTTTTGGAACGTGGCTCAAATAATTAGCTTTAACAATATGTTATGATGTTCTGTTATTATCCATTTTTGTTTGTAAAAGTAGCCATTTCACCTAGGCAATCCTATTTATGGACTATGGTAACTGAAAGCCCCCAACACCAGATTTCAGACTGTTTTTAAAATTTTATTTAATTTGATTAAATTAAACTCAGCAGGACACTGAAGCTACAAAGAAAAGAGGTCTACTGCTATAATACTCATTGTGACTGTAATTGTTTAATTTTATCTTCTACTAATCAGACATTAGCTTAAGATTTGTCTCGTTTGTCATGCACTAGAACAAAGACAGTGTTAATTCAATACAAGTAACCATTTAGTCTCTGGGAGAATATTTTAAGAGACCCCCAAAGTTACTATTTGTCTTCTGATGTGTAATACACACTAAGTAATTATGGGTCCAAAAATTTCTGGTGATGGAAGCTGGCATGCCTTCATGTCTCTTGATGGAGATGACTTGTTAAAGACACAAATATCTTGTCCCCTGTTAGCACTGTGTTGATGTAAATGTATTTACATTTATATGTAAATACATTTAGGCACATTAAGAATTAAGAGCAGTTGGCTAGAAACATTACATCAATCATACCACAGTCAAATCCTCCCCTGATTTACACCCATCACTGTTATGCAGAGGATTCACTGTGTGCAATCATGGTACTATTTCATCCTCTGCTAACAAGTGAATAAAATGATCAAGCTTGTAACTGTTGTCAAGAATGATGAATTTATAAGCACTAAATGTTATATCACCCTTATTATAGTTTTGTAGGTGCATGCATCAAGACTAGTCACAAGATTGGCCTCTAAAACTAGCATGAATCTATTTAGATTCCTCTTTTGTCTTATTTCAAAGTATTTTGGTAAAACAAAGATTTAGGATTTAAGAAAATCAGTGATAACTGTTAACGGCAAACAGCACTGACCAGCTCTGTACACACTTCTTCCTGGGCATTAACTACACTGCCAATTTCTTTCCTTACAGTGGTGCAGGGGGACACAGAATGCTGGTTACAGTTAGTTCAACAAACATTGTCTCTACTACTCCTTCCTCCTCAGAGGAAGGACTCTTTTCACTTTTGCCCTGCTCCAGCATAAGATCCCTCCCACAGGAGACAGTCCTCCATGAACTTCTCCAGTGTGACTCCTTTCAACGGGTTGCAGTTCTTTATGCACTGTTTCAGCATGGGTCCCCTATGGGGTCCCAAGTTCTGTCAGCAGACTGGATCCAGGGCAGGCTCATCTCTCCATCAGCTCACAGTTCCTGTCAGAAATATTTTCCAGGATGAGCTTCTCATGGGGTCATAGACTCCTTTGGGCATCTACCTGCTCTGGCTTGGGGTCCTCTATGGGCTGCAGGTGGATCTCTGCTCCAGTGGGGAGCTCCATGGGCTGCAGGGGCACAGCTGCCTCACCATGGTCTGCACCACGGGCTGCAGGGAAATCTCAGCTCCAGTGTCTGAAGTGCCTCCTGCCCTTCCTTCTGCACTGACCTTGGTGTCTGCAGAGTTTTTCTCTCACACTCTCTCATCCTCTCTCCTGCCTGCAGTTGCTCTTGTGCAGCAAATTTTTCTCCTTAAATACTTTATCCCAGAGGTGCTACCACTGTCACTGAGAGCTCAGCCTTGGCCAGTGGTGGGTCTATCTGGGAGCTGGCTGGCATTGGCTCTCTTGCATGTACGGGAAGCTTCTGGCCACTTTCTACAGAAGCAATCCTGGTAGCCTTCCCCCTCTACCTGAGCCCTCTCACAAGCCCAATACATTAACAAACTTCCCTTTAGGTCCAGTGAGGCTGAGGAAGGCTACTGCACAACTTTAAAATTTGGTTGGTATCAGTGAAAAGAATGTAACCTGTGGTAGAAGAACACATAAAAGTAGCCCCAACATGATATCAAAAATGGAGAAGGAGAAATTCCCACCAGGATCATGATTTTCTGCCAGTGAAAGCCTCAGTGTTCTGGTGAAACTTGGAAACTGGCCCCCTCCTTCCCATCTGCTAAATGAAGACTGAAACTACCAGCTACAGAAATCTGGGAATAGGGAGGATCTAACAGTACATCCAAGGTATGGAAACTTGGAAGCCTTTTTGTAAAATTTTAACTATTTTATTAATGAGTTATCTGAATTTTAGTTAAATAATTTAGACTATTCTACTACTAAGATACTAACTGGAGTAAGAAACTTTTAGCTCCCTCTATACGGTGTGTTTCCTTTTGCCCACCATAAGATTTTGAGTGAAAAAACTACTGTCAGCCTCAAACGGTTACTTTTCCAAAGGCTGAAAATCCTAGAAATATTTAGTATAGGTTGAATAGGAAATAGTGTTTAAGAAACATGAAAAGAGATTTCCTTACACACTTGTAGGTTTGAGTTCTTCAAGTACTGCACTGTGCAGAGAGAGATGTGGGTTAGACCATCTGATGGAAATTTAGAAAGAATTCTTTCTTTAGGGGTAGTGTTTCCATACCACTGAGAACATGGGTTTTTCTTCTGCCAGTGTATAATGGCTTACACAAGCCTCAAAGAAACCTCTCCATTCTTTGAATCCTATCCCCATAGACAGTCATACAATATAGATGTAGAAGGATGCTCAGAAATAATTTCACGAAACAGTCCCATAAATAGATTGAAGACGGTCAGTACAGACTTCTAAAATGCTGCAGTGTATGCAGAAGGCAGCAGAATCACAAAGCACTCTGAGCACGTCCTGTTTGTTACCAGTGTAAAATGGGTGTTCTGTGTAATTGTGTTAGTTGAGTTGCCTGGGTGCTCAGATCTTATTTCTACCATAAAGAGTGGATTCATCCAAAAAGAGGTTACTTTGACATTCCTAAAAACCTCAGTCTTGTTTGTAGTGAAATTAGAATACATCAAAGAATCAGATATGTTTTCCTTTTCAGTATAGATATGACAACATAATCCCCTGAGTGGCTTTAAGCCACTGCTTTGTCTCGGTTTTGCATAAGAACAGCATAGGAAGAACAGTCACCTTCTGTCAAAATGCTGTGGGAGGCAAGTTCTTATCAGTGTTTGTCATGTCTACATCTACTAAACTAAAAGTTTCGTGTATCTGCTACATAAAGTCAAGAGTTTATTTTGACTATAACTGAAATCTTGGCATTCCAAGTCAGAAAAAGATATCTTTCTAATCTAAGTATTAAAAAATAACTTCTATATAGGGGAAAAAAAAAACAAACCAAACAACCCTACACAATGCTACTAATAAAGTTATAATATGCACCCTTCTTGGTTTCCACCCTTTTTCTTGATCTTACTCTTCCACAACTCCTTTTGAGGTGGGTAGTTACAGGCTAAATTGGGTTTTAAGGCTTATTTTTAGTTTAAGATGGTTGGGTACTATGACAAGTTATAAGCCTCTGGAATTCCTTTGGGAAATTACAACATTCAGAATCCATAGGCTGCTTTCTTCATTTTTCTGCAGTTCCATATTACATATGAATTTACTCTATATGGTGCTTTTTGCTTATGTTACGTACTTCTTCACTGCTCTTCTTCTTACCCCTAAAGATAATTCTGTCTTCCTCCTGGCTTGTATTTCTTTTAACTGACAATTGGTGAGATGTGCATTGCCATGGGGTCTCGAGTACCAAAATTCTGCCCTACCTCTTACCATCCCATGCATGCACTGCTCTCTGTTTTGTTCTGTGCCATCACTTCACAAGACCCCTGCTATTTCCCTGGTATTGCATTGTACTGTATTACTTTACACTAAGTTATTGCACTAGAGACATAAATCTGTCTTTCTACCTAGAGAAAATGCTCATTACAGATACCTGTATCAAAGTATACTGGTGCAAGGCAAAAATGAACGCTAGAGAAACAAAATAAACTGTGCCACACAGTCAAATACAAGCCTTACTGTTAGAGAACCACAGAATCACAGATATGTGATGTGACGCCAAGTCCTTCTCCTCAAGGCAGCTCTCAATCCATTCTTCACCCAGCCTGTATCTGTGCTCTAGTTTGTCCTCACCCATGTGCAGGACCTTGCAGTCTGCCTTGTTGAATCTCCTGAGGGTTACATGAGCCCACCTCCCAAGCCTAACAAGGTCCCTCTGAATGGCATCCTTTCCTTCCAGTGTGTCAACTGCACCACACAGCTTGGTGTTGTTGGCAAACCTGCCGAGGGTGCACTCGATTGCACTGCCCATGTCACCAGTCCCAATTTTAGTCCTTCCAGGGAGGAACAACGTTCATTCCAGCACAACAGCCACCATGTCCCTGTGATGCCAATAAGACCATAGCCCTGAAAAATGCACATCTCCAACTCCTCTCGCTTATTCCCCATTATACATACATTTTTATAGAGACATTTAAGTTGGTGGTCCCAAGAAGCCAACTTATTGGCTGGAGTGGCTAGAGTTCCTTTGTGCTTCTCTTCACGTGTTCTCCTGACCTGCATTCCCTCTTCAGGCTCTGTGCATCACTTTCTGTCACCGACATCAAACTGGTAGGAGTGGGATGGATTGAGGGTCCCGTCTCCAGCAGCTTGCAGAGAAAATGACCGAAACAAAACTGCAGGCAGGCAATGAAAATTTCTAAAAAATCTAGTTAATCCCAGGCCTTGCAAACTCAGTACCAAGCCTGTGGCCTGTTGCCACAGCGCTATCTGGCTAGCTAGATCTAGCACCGGGCATCGTCCGCCCGGGAGGGGGAAGAAGGCTGGCTCGCAGGGGCGCGCGGGGCTGGAGCACTTGAGGAACAGACGAGACGCCGGGACTCTTGATGATAAACACGGACTTTACTGCATCTTAAATCATGCAGAAAGAGCCCCGCAAAGCCATTACAGGCCCTTGTTATACCCTTACAGGATGGGGAGGGGACAACAGACAACCAATAATGCAGGGACACAGCATTTGAACTTGGCGGGCAAAGGGTACAGAGCCAATCCAGGGACTGCGAGGGAGGGGCCAAATACCGTGGGCCAACGAGGGATCGAGGGACACAGAATCTCTGGGGGAGAAACCAAACACAGGGAGGAAAGGGGGGAAATGGCAGTGATTAATATCCACAATGCACCGCAACAGCCTGTTTCCAGCAAAGGCACTACTCCTGCACAGTTAAAACCGTCTCTGAAAATCTGGCTTCTCCTTGCAGTTTTACCATTTGATACTTAACCTTCCTGAGCATACTACAGAGCAAGGAGCTGAAACTTAGCTCTGAAATGAAGAAACCTATGGTATCTAAATGATGGATACAAGCTGCCTAGTGCCATCTAAGATCCCCTCCAGCTTTTAAGCTGCCTCTCCATTTTTGAAAGACTTTTTTTTTTTGGTCATATATTGCAAACTCTGCCTACATGCCCTAGACAATCAGCGCATCTGAAATAACATTATGTGTTTAAGCAAATGAATGAAACCATTGATGTTATGCTTATCTGGTGTTGGAGAATCAGTGGAGCCTTCCCTTGCATAAAATGACACCGAAGGCTTCTGTAGCGAGACCGAGAGGTGCACTGACTGCTCTGAGGGAGCCTATAAAATTACCTCTTGTATATCTGCTTAAATTTAAATATCTTTCTAATATCTGAGGTTAGGTGCCTCATAAGAGGTATCAGAAAACGTATTTAACTTTCTTTGCTTACCAAAGTGGTCTGATAGAAGCAAACTCATTCCATCTACTTTGTTCATCCACCTTAATTTGCTACTTCTAATTCATGTATGCTGAGGACTGCTTTTCTCTTTATTAGGAAAAAAAAATTCTTGTGGAAGAGTTATATATTACATGAAAGGTTGTATGAAACCTCTTTTTTTTTGTCAGTTCCATGTGTCAATAGCAGTTCTGTCATTCCCATGCAAGCACATCTAGGACCCTCTGGTTTCAGTTAGTTTATACTCTAATAAATATGCTTATATTTATAGCTGCTACTAGTGCTATGCAATTCTCATTTACTACTTTTCCTTTCTCTGGTCTGAAAGACTCAGGCAACCTCCTGAGAACAGAGAAAGAAAGCAGCAACACACAAGGACTGACGTAAACTTTGATTAAAATTTCAGTAAGTTTATTAGGCAAGAGATATCATCAAGTAAATTAAAGTTAATGAATAAGTACTAATATGCCTGTTCAGTCCTACTACCTAGATACCAGTACCTGAGTTAGATCTGAACTTTCCCTATATTTGGTTACATTTTAACAGTTGCTTCTTTGTATGTGATTCTCTTAAAACATGATTATTTTGGAACAACAATTTCTCTTAAATATATTCATGGAAGAAAAAAAAATCAATCTGCATGGTCTTTTTTCCTTTTATCTGTTAGTAATATGTGATCACATGAAGTCACAGATGATTACATATGAAGATCTATGACAGAGCTCATTTTAAGCTCTGTAGTGATATCCATTGATTTCAAAGGATTTTGGATATGTTTCTATCTGTATATATTAGGTTACTGACTTATATGACAAAATTGGTTGTCTTTGAAATCTTGAGTAGCTCAGCTGTTCAACCTTAGGAGTTCTTATTTATCTTCCAAGCCTGGGCATTGTTTCCACCATCTTTCCTGCTAACAAGGAACTTCTGCTGACCAAAATCCTTGTTTCATTTATGTGTGTAGAAGACACTTTACAGTAATCAAGTGTGCCAGAATTAATCCCATAAGGACACTTAACATTGTTTCTGTTGCTCAGTTCATCCACCAAGTGATCTGTCCACAAAATAAAGTGGAAAACACATTCAAGTTAGGACATATAGTACCTAACCTAATATGTGGCTGGACAGCTTCTAACTTTTAAATGCAGTCATTCTCTACATTTAGCTGGATATAAAATATTTGGCATCAACTTTGTCTTGCACATGGACTTTCTTGCTTTCATGATTTGCCTTCCTCTTTGGTCTTCCACACTCAAACCTGGAAACAGAGCTTGGTTAAAAACATCAACTGTAAAGACAATGTCCAAATGAGAAATTTACTACCACAGTACATAAAGAACAGTTTTATTCAACCTTGGAAAGTTACACTGCATCTATACATAGGAACCTCCTCAAAATCATTATAGACTGCAAGAAGGTAGAGATTAATATCTGTATTTTAATTTGGTCCTTATGGACTCAAAACTATGTTTGTTATAGTTTACATTATAAATAATTATTTAACATTTATTATCACTATAAAGGAATCACAGATTTGGATACTTCTTCAGGCCAGCTTCAATCATTCTGAAGGAGAGCTGGTTTGTTGTACAACTCAGTTAAAAGGTTGTGGATCAGACATAATTTGCTTCCTTATATGTGCTGTCCTGCATGTTGGCTTGTTACCCAGTGGCAACGGCCAATTCACACACTGAGGCGAGGTACTTCTTTTTTTCATTCTAGTTTGCACAAACTAGGGAGTTACGTGGTAACCCACAAAAAGCTGGCCCCCAGATCGTCAAAACTTTGCATTATTTTTACATGATGAAGATGTCAGCATTCATTTATTGCAGATTACATAACTGTTTAATTAATTAGTACTCAGAACTCTATTTGCTAGCTGTATCTGTTACTGGTCAATGAGTCAGTGGTCACCATCTCCCAACGCCGGAATTACGTCTCCCCTAGTTACTGCGCAGTAATGACTTCACTCCTGGTGGCTCTTGTCCAGAAAGCCCATTTTTTCTGGGATTATCCTCCCTTTTCCTTAAAACAAAAGATTAGCCAAGCATACAACATTCACAGTGCAGTTGCTTAATCATAACTGTCTAGTTAATGATACTGATTAACAACTTAAAAAAACCATTGCAAGTTTGGTTCAACTTTTGAGGGGCTAAATATCATACAGGTTGCAGATCACAGGTGAATTTATCTCACAACTTCATTTGCAGTTTTAAATGTATAATTTCACTCACAGTGGAGTGTGACTAAATACACTTAGCTTAAGTCACATAAGCCCAAGTTCTTTCCCCCTCTTTGGAAGGACAAACTTTTATTTCCCTAGAAGACAGTATTCACATGTGCTTCTGCTCTTCAAAAAGGACGTTTGTGAAGATTTGGCAGCTAAAACTAAGCTACAAACTTACAAAACTACAAAAATTACCTCTGTCTCTTCCTTTTATTTACATATGGAGGTTCATAGTTCATTGCAGTTCATGATGTTTGTTCACTAAAGATGAATTGATGAGGGACTTCTGTCTAATAAAATATGACAGAAAGGAGCTATGTTTTCCTGAGTTTTCAAAAACAGTGACAGCAATGAAGAAAAATATTTTCATTTTATTTTAATGGACTTTTGCCAGGATGCATTCTGATGTGTCCTGGCCTCTCCTAAGGCAATGTCAGCTGTCAGATGAAGCCAAGGTAGAGCTTTAACTGTAGAAAGGACCTCGCAAGTCATCTGGCATTCATAAGAGAAAAAATTGGAATTTTGAGAACTGAATTTCCATGTCTGTTATTCTTTATCCTTTGCAACTTCATTCATTATTCTCTGTAACTTTTCCGGAGGTGTGAAAATCAGCATCTTCCAAGTAACTGTTGTGTGTCTCCTGCAAGGAACTGCACTTGTGTTCCTTCCTGCTGAATTCCTTCTACCAGATTGTGTCCTTCCTTCTAAGTTCAAAACAATTTTGAAGTATCAATAAATTTTAGCCAAGTGGTGGGAAGTTACAAAGAATGTTTGACCATTTGAGGCTGGGTAATCTCTGTGTACGTTCTGACCTTTACGGTCAGAGTCTGGTTTATTACAAGTGGTCTGTGCAGAAATAAAAAGTTAGCTATGCTGGACAACAGAAATTCAGGAATGCAGAAGCACTAAAACACTTTTTTTCATCAGTTCAAGTTCTGCAAATTTTCAAGTACACGGACAGTTTGCTGGAGCTCAGATAAAGAGAGGTTTTCTGCTTTACAAAATGTAGTGAGATTTCAAAGTCCGACTTTGTGAGGGAGAGCTGACACCTTTCAAAGTTTTGTAGCAGTTTATCACCTAAAGAAGCACTAAAACTATGGAACTGAATCAAGGAAAACTATTTCCTATTAATGTGTTTCACATTACGTTGCAAAATTCCTGGACAATTAAAATTTTCAATCAGTTTTTTTTTTTTAAATTGTGATTTTCTCTGTACCCAACCAAAAATCATAATTAGCAGAAATACTGAATTATATTGCAATGTAACTTATCTGGAAGGAGTTTTATTATCAAAAGTATAAAATATGTCAGATGCTTAAAAGAGATATTTCAGACAGCTTTAATGTAATGTAAATAGATATTGAACACTTCTTCACAATACTGGTGGTAGGTTTTCATGGTAATACAGCAGTTATCTTCTGCTGCCTCTCCTAGAAAAAGATAATATTGCTGAAAATAAACTGCTGAACCATACGTTAAGGAAAACTATAGTTTCCTGGACGGCTTCAAGCTACTGAGACTGATGACTTTTAAAAAAATCAACATCCATGAGCTGTGACATTTACATGTTGTCCTGTTGGACATTGGTACTGAAATAATTATAGACCTGACAGCTAACACATAGAGAGTTTTTGCCTGGGTTTCTCACTAATCAAAAATATATCTTTCCTATATTTTCTTATCCTAAGGAAAATCTTTTTATGCAATCTTATTTCTTTTAAAGGAAATAATTTGGAAATTAATGCCTCCATCTGTCTCAATATTTTTTTCTGGATGTGTGTGGTAAGTAATCTCATTAGTTGAACCTTCGTAGCTAAAGGATACAAATGGCCTCAGGATAAAATTTCTTAAACTAATTTAAATTCTGAAATACTGGAGATTTAGTTGTAGAAAAATCAGATCTGGTGTGTTAGGTACAAGTCTTTAGGAATTTAACAACATTCAGTCTTAAATCTTCCAACTGAATGATAATTGAAGCTTAATAAAAACCAGAATATAGCTTACAATATTTCTGACTAGGTATAATTACTTGAGAACTATTAACAAAAATAAAATTATATCTGTAGTTTTACTTCTATTAGAAGAACAATTACTATGGACAAAAAAATTAGGTGAATTAAGACATCAAGAAAAATATCATGCTATGAAGACAGAAGGTGGTTGCCAGTCCCTACTGAAAACTGCACAAAAAACTATCTATTTTTTTCTTTTTGTAGGAAATAAACCAGTATCTTTCCACATATTCAGTGTATTTCATACATGAAAAATAATATGTACTGAGTTAATAAAACACAATATGTGAGTGCAGCTTTTCCATAATCATCCCCTCACATAATAAATATTATAATTAAAATCATAAAGCATTTGATTTAAAAAATCAAGTAATGTAGTTCAAGCAGTGCTCTAACAGCATGTAGACTGGACCTAATTTACTGTTTGTTCTTTTCTTTAGCAAGTAATAATTCCATTTTTTTCCATATGGCTCCCCAACCAATAGACAATCTAATCAAGTATGCTTTGGAGTGCGATGTAAAAAGGGTAAATAACTGAAGATTACAGGGCTGATACAGTGTAGTAGAAGACAGTATATCTGATTTACCCTAAAGCTTAGTTGTCAGTGTAATGTTCTTTCCACACATACTAAGTGTACATGGAGAGTTGGAAAAGAAAGACTGTAGGCTCTACTTAATTTCTACTGCTGCTTGAGACCAGAGAATACTCTTTGAGCATTTTTCAGGAATAGACAGGAAATTTCCATCAATTAAAAGAGTTTAGCAGTGCCTTCAGTAAATATTTCCATTGTGGCTTGATTGAACCAATACTTATTAAAATGTCCTTAGGTCCTATATAATGTGAGCAGAAAACAGCAGGGGATGAGAAAACCATCATAAATATCTAGATCTAAATATCAGCAGCCAGTCCATACGTGGTGGCAGTATCTTGCACGTACAGCACACCGGGAGGTCAGCCCTGCCAGAGGAGGATCACATACATGTAAAGCTCTTTGTACAATCAGTTTTGTCACTGATACCTTCCTGTGGGGTCTGTAATATTTACAAATTCCCAAGTGAATTACGTCAGAGAATTAAAAGTATGTTGTAGTTCAATTCCAGCACTAGTACAGATCTGGTATTCTTACATTTGTATTTATCCACAGCCACATTCCCACATGGAAAGGGGTTCATGGGCTATATTTATTATCAGCTGCACCATGCTGTTCTACAGCATGCAACTAAAATCGACTTCAGGTAATGAAGTCATGACATCTGCCTCCATTTGTTACAATAACCATTTAATTACAGAACTGCATCAATTTGCTCTGGCTGAAGATTTGTGTGGATTTTTTGAAAGGAGCATATATGATCATTGTTAAAAGGCCAAGGAGATTCTCTAGAGCTAGAGATTAAATTCATAAGCGAAAAAAAAAAAAAAAGGACAAGTAGTTCTATAATACATGATAACACAAACTAAAATGAAACATATTTTATGAGTTATATATGATATTAATATTACAAGAAGATTTGTGTACTTAATCAGATGAGTTATATCTTAATGTTACAAAAAGATATGACAGATGTACACATGAAGATATATCTGTCTGCAGAACGTATCTTCTACATATGTCTTCAGTTCTTAATTTAATTCTTTTTAAAATGGAAATTATAAATATACATGCATTTATTTTATTTGGCAGCCTTTTAATTTCCTTTCTGCATATCAAATCATGGCATAGTTAATCAAAACTATTATTTAAATTGCTCTAAATAAGCAAATAAACAGAAAAAAAAGCATTGAAATAGCATTATCTTTGAAACAAGGAATTTTTCGAGGTGAGTTGAATACTTTAATTTGCATTTTTCATATTATATTTTTCTGTAACAGAGAGTCAACATAGTAACAGACTCTTATTTTCCCATAGTAAGCAAGTTAGGCTAGCGAAAATGAATTTCAAGGATTTTAATTGTAAGATTATAATCAAGCTAGGGTCCAAGGCACTCTGCATGCCTGTCCACCACATAATTATATATTATCAAAACTATTGAATATTTTTATATTCTTATTTCGTAGTGGAGCCTGAAGGCACACAGTGAAAACACCTACTGCAATGTGCTCTTTCCAGAAAATGAATTAATATATATGTGTATATTTCTATCAGACAGGACTGCCCTTATTGAGTACTCCCACTGTTTGTCCTGGTAAAGGAAGGCTGTGATGAAAGTGCAGCACCAAGTGCTCCATGAAACTGTAATTTTGGGATGCAAAAAACACATAAAGTTGGTGCAAACTCTCCCTGATTTTTGCTAATATTCATGATCCTGCACATTTCTTCTAGATTTTAAACATTGAAAACTCCTCCTTTGCTTCCCTTCTCTTCCTGAAATTGAACCAAATTGTATGCATTTTGTGTCCTGTATTGCCTCAACATCTTCTTATATCTTTTTTCTGCCTGGAATATAAAATAGATTTTAGAAGATTTAGTATGCACATATTGTACTTTTAATGCACTCTTTTACATTCTTCCTTTGAAATGCCCGTGGTTTTTATATAATACACTGTTACCTTGCTGTCATTCCTTTCATGTTCAAATTAATGAGATTTTTGTACATGCATCAAAACGTTTGATACTCTCTGATAGAGATGCTTTTAAAAATTTTCATGTAAATACATATGTAGAAGTCTAATAATAATAATATTTTCAACTGTGACAATCTTCAATATTACATAGAACCAGTACTGTAATAAAAAAAATTGGAAATGTTTGCTAATCTTCTAGCTTTTGTAGATCTATTTCAACAAAGAATTAATTTCTCCAGATCTAATAGACTAATTTAGTACTTCAAAGCATTGTACTTAATATATAAGACTCATTTAACACGCACTAGTCTCTTCCTAACAATGATTAATGATAGGGCATAAAAAATTGGATCAAACAGTTTTCTTATGCTTTAATTTCATCTTTACTCATAGAAAATGCTGCTTAACTGCTTAAAGGTTTATACCTACTACCCATTTTTACACTTATAAATCTGTAAAAGGAAATTTTAATTCTTGTATATTGTTAACCTTCTTCCTTTGAAATACAGAGTGGAAATTCTGATATTTGCAAATGAACCTAGTACCTACATATGTTCTTATTAAATATTTCACTTTTTATCAAAACTGAGTATATTTGTTAAAATAATGATAACAACTTCACTTTAGGGCCACAAAAATTTTTCCTTGAGGTAGCCTAAGAAACTTCAGGATAAAAGGGAAATGACGCAAAGGAGAGGCACAAGAATTTAAAAGTAAATTTTAGAGGCTTTCTTGTACTTGACACTGAATGAGATCAGGAAGATATGTAGCGGAGGTTGATCATTAGGCAACAAAATTTAGCTGTGATCCTAAGTCATACCAAGTTATCCTTCACTGTCCTTAAGACAAGCTAAAACATGAAATCAAGTTAAAACAGGAGGGGAGAGGAAAAACATGAGGTATAGCCTTGAGATGCCGTGGATATAACAAACGCCCTGACATTTAGTATGGTCAGACATTTAGATTTTAAAAGGTATATCAGATAGTCCATATTTTTAAAGAGGAATGCAAGTAATCTAATAATGTTAGCTCCAGAGATTGATAAATATTCTTTGCGAAATGGAATCATCTTCTGGAAAAAATTCTGAGGCTTAGTTGTTTTACATCACATTCGCTCTTTCAGTAAAACCTCTTCACTAGGATGCTAGTAGTCAATCTACTCTAATATATGTTTCAGGCTGACCTTGTACACATTTTCTCATTTTAGGGATTTGGGTACTATGAAAAATTTTATTTCTTTTTGCTCAGTCCACTAAGATGTGTTCATGACTGCATCACTATGGCATAATGAATAATTAAAAAGTCTTATTTTACATAATTAATAATTAAAAAGTCTTATTTAATATGTTACCAGGAGACAGACTCTTTGATAGGAAAGTCAATAATCCTGCTCCATCTTACAAAACAGTGTCATTGTAAGCATGTCTGTAAGTCATTCTAAAGTAGCATTTGAAGGAATTAATTATGACCCTGAATGTGGTAGGTAACTTCTGGTATGGTTTCATGTCAGATATACATTTACCTTCTGATGGGTATCTATGTACTTCCAGATATTCCAGAGTATGTATAGTCACTAAAACCTGTCAGGATATCAGATGTTACACCCATTCTGATGGTGAAGAGTTTTTTTCAGGATTTAGTAATTTTTTAAGTTTTAAGGGAAAAGGCAAGCAATGACAAACTAAATAAAAAAATAAAAATAAAAGTAAACCTGTGGAGGGCTGTGAGCCCTTGGCACATGAGCCCTTTGCACTCCCTTGGAGGAAAGAGGCCTGAGGGCCAAAAGAACCCCCCCAGAGACAGACAACTTCTCCTTCGGTTAGGGTGACAACCCAGCATACCTTGTTTCCCTATGGTAATACCTGACATCCCGTTGGCTACTGGTTCCTACCCCACCCCCTACCTTTCCCATAAAAGAAACCCCCTCTGCCACCCGATTCCAGGGTGGCCGTGTCACTGACCTACCCTTTGTGGGGTGGCTGCACAATAAAGGCTACCTTCGTGGAACTGTCATACACGGCCTCCTGTCATTCTACCCCTGAGTTTGCCTTGGGTAACTGATGCAAGAGCTGGAACACTAGAGCTGAAATCGCTGCTGAAATCACTCGTAGCTGAGAAATCACTACGCTTGCTGAAATCACCCATCGCTCAGGGAGGCCTGCCTGTGCCCCTGGAGGAGCTGTTCTTTGCAGGACGCTCTCTCTCCAGGAAGGTCGCGGCATACCGGTGCGGACCGGACCCCCTTACGCGACATAAACCCAAAATAATTCTGGACAAGAGATGGAGAAAAGTGTATTTTGAGAGGAATAACTATTTTGAGATTTTAATAATTTAATAAAATGTGGTTTTAAAAATTTGGGGATTTTACTGCTTTTTCCCCCATTTCAACTATATGAAGTGGGAAATCATTCCACATTCCAAGGGCTTTTATATGTGAAATTTGTGTGTTTTTTCATTTTGCTTATCATACAAAGCAAGTTTTTGTCTTTAATTAAGGTCCTTGTGTTTCAGTGACTATATGGCTCAATGACATCATGGAAGATCTCAGCTTTTTTTTGTTTGTTTCATTTTGTTTGTTTGTTTGTTTCCTTAAAAACTGTTAAAGTAACTTACTGATGAGAATAAATTAATATCACAACATGGGGCTCATTACATAATGTGATAAAAAGGAAGTGAACATCAGATAAGGAGTGAATCACACTCATTTTTGCTTTCGTAAAAACAGTTCAAACTCAAACACTGCTCCCAGAAATAGTACTTATTTTCAATTCATTGTCAATCACAAGTTTAAAAAAAAAAAAAGTGGTTTTTCCTGTATGAATCAGAGCTCTCAACCCCTCCTTTTGCTCAAGAAGAAATGCTTTGAAATAATTTTAAAGAATGAGAGAAATTATAAGAGTTTTAAGTTTCTAAACCAATGCAAGTAATTCTTTCCATAAATCAGAGTCCTCGGAGTGCTGATGGATCGTCAGACATCTGTGTACGTGTTTCAGGAATTTACATTGTGTAGTAAGCTAAGAGGTCTTTTTGAGTATTTCTGCATATTTATGATTTCTAAAATTCTTGTAACTTTTTTTACAATTGTCGGTGTGTTATTTTAAATAGCTGTTAGAAGATGTCTATAGCTGAAAAATATTCAAATATAAGTCTTTTTATACCATAAATGGTTTCCAAAAAGTTTTATTATAGTAAGTGATATCTCCTATATTATTTTGAGATCCAAGGAAGCATATTTCTGTACAGTGAATGATAATATGATTTTTAAAAAAATTCCAGTTTTGTTGAGAAAAAGAACTATGTCATTACCCAAAGAAGATTTATAAACAGAAGATTTAAGAGATTTATAAATTTGTCTCATAAATTTTATGGTTTATTGTGCAGTATTTTAAATTCTAGTAAAAGTAAGATATAATACTTCCCATAAGATTTCCCAGTGGACAGCTGGGACTATTTTTCTTGGCTTCTGAACTTAAAATCAAGTCTGTCTTTAAGAGTCTCATTATTTTTTGATCAATCTACGGATGGAAGCGGTGCTCTAGTATGATCAGTGTGACTGAATTTAACTCCTTCTAAGCAGACCTTTATAAATAAAGGTCCATTCAGTTCTGGATCATTTCTCACTTGTGAAAGTTTGGTTCTTTCTTTCACAGGTAAGATTCTGTCTATATGGATTTTCATTTTTTATCTATTTTGCTTTTTTTTACCCCTTTATATCATATAGAGAATTATGTTTAAATATTATAAAATTATAGCAATGAAAAGACATATTATAATGTTGGTAGCTGCCCTGAATAACATTGCTGGAAGAACTAAAGGAGCTCTTTTCATTTGAGATTTTTGAAATTATTTAATTTTTGTGAAAACTTTCTCAAGCATTATTGATTTCAAACTGGAAAATGATCTAACACTTTTTCTGGCAAAAATACTACCTTATGTAGTCCTATTATCTCAACCTCAAATTTCAACCTGTAATTTTATATGAATTATTTGCAATACATTTTTCATTTTCCCCCGTGTCATTTCTGTACCATGATTATATGACCATACCATGATTTGCACTGAGATTTCTGGCTGGTAGTCACTCATAACCCCATAATTATTTTTTGATATCCTGACATGTGAGGGAATCAAAGCCAAATCTGATGACATAAAAGCCAGTATTATTTGCCTGATCTTCAATGGGATTATGATGCACATTAACTCTTGTACTGTCTACCAAGTACTAATTCTATAGGAAAGCATATGCATTTCACAGGAAAGAGTGTCCACAGGAGCCCATCTGTTCTGTGCCCAGCAATGAACATTCCAGCACACGTAGGGAATCTATGAAGATGCCTGAGCCATCACTGCTGTTACTTGCTCTCTCTGTATGAAAAGCCAGCTTAGATAGAACGTGCACAGTTCAAGTGCATTTTCAGAACCAATGAGGCAGGCACTTAACCACTCTCTCTGCGTAAGCAGCTGTGGGAGGGACTCATTTTACCCAGGGTAAGGTGCTGACAATGTACATCTCTCATCAAGCCACCATCACTTCTCTTGACAGTAAGTGCAGAGAAAAGAAATATTTTTAGAACACAGCCACAGCCTAGCTGGTGTATTTGAGGGAGTTTTGTACTTGTTGTATATGCTGAATCAGACTCTAGAAATGGCTACTTATGCCTCATGATTACAAAGGGTGTTTTGCTAATTAATTCAAGTTTCTGCACTTATTTAGAGAAAAATCCATTTCCCACCTCCTGTATTCTACCTTAAATCCAGATTAGATATTGTTGATTTTTACTCAGTAAGATAAAAAATACTATTCTCTGTGGAGTACATATGAAGGGATGGAACTTGGTTGCTATAGTAATACTAATTCTTTCAGATTTATCTTCAGGTCTAAAAATATATATTAAAAAAAAACCTACAAAAACTTCATCTATATTTAGAATGTTTTCCTTGTACAAACATAAATAATACAGTTGGTTTTTTTGTTCTGTGAGCTATTTCATATAGCTTTTCTCACTTTTCAAGTTTTGAAATTTCTGAAATAATAACACTATGAATTTTAAATCAGGAATGAACATTTGAAGGAATCTCTTTTAGGAGTCCTTATGGACTGATTTAAACAGATGCTGTTATGGCCACTTTCTAACTCTTTTTTGTTAAATATAGTTTTAAACAGTTTTGATTTAGTTTTTCGTGCATTAGCTTGACTTCTCATGTGAAAAGAAAATTCTCTAGCTGTTCACTGCTGTGAACAAAATATACAGCTTACAATCAGATACACGCTATCTCTGATCATACAAATTGGTATATTTTTTAAAGTGAGTAATTGATTTCTTTCTGAATAAAAAAATTGTAAACTAATTCCTATTTTTAATCTTTTCAGAACACATCCTGCTTCATGTACGTGATGTTGCTGCCAGTGGATTCCAACAGCAGTTCACCATAGTACTGATTGTCTCCTTCATCCTCCCTCTAAAAAAAATAAATAGTGTCTGTATTTTACTAGGCAATGCTATTACTTTATTTTTTGGTGGTATAAATATTTTTTATTTATGGTGAAACTTCCACAATCATTGCACATATTATCATTGTGTATATGTGGACAGAAAGCCAAAAGGAATAATTTTTAGAGTTCTTAAAGTATTTTTTTAACACATCTGACACAAATAATCTTTAGATCTGGAATGTATAATGATCCTGGGTGATCAATCAGCAACTTCTGTCCTCTAGCCCCTGGGACTGTGAAAAAATCCAAAAAATCTTACTGCGATGGACGAACAAAATGGCTGCATATGACAAATGTGAAGTACTCATAATAAGGTCTTAGCTGAAATTTTGTGCCCAGTTCTTATCATCCTGTTTCAAAAAAAGGTATGGACTAACTGAAGAGAGTCAAAAAGATTTAAAAAAATGAACAACCAGCATTTAGAGAACCTGATGTATGAGGAAAGATTGGAGGAAGAGAAGGTGTTTAGGCCAGAAATGACAAAAGAGTGGAGAAAAGAAATATGTGTTCATTATTTAAAATGCAATAAACTGTTTTTCATGGAAATGGTGTAAATGCACTTAAACTATGGATAGATGCAAAATCTTTAGTATATGTATAACAGGATGTTTCCCATAGAAGTGTTCAAAAATCAGAACCTTTAGCACAAGGGAAGTTAAAAGATTAAAAATTTCTTGGGAGTGTATCAGTTCTGTGTCAAACTTGCTTGAATCAAATTGCTATATTGGTTATTCAACACAGAGAGGACCATGACTTTCTGGGATTTTTCATTTCTAAATTCCTCTCATGTCCTAAAATGTTAAAATTAATGTGGAACTACTTATAAAGTCCTGTCTGATTGTTCATTATAATTTAAGCTATGGAAGATAAAATAGGCATAATTTAAAATGTAGTATTTTTTTATTTGAGATAGGATGTTCCCATTTTCCAATGGGAAATAGCGATGTCTGATGATAAATGGGTTTTGTTGTTGTTTTGTTTTGTGAGAGTTACTCTTTCTGGTATCATTTGTCCTTCAAGATATGTTTTTCTTTACTGTATCCATTTGTTGAAATGATTCAGTAAATAATTTCTACTATCAGTTCTTCGTCTGTGTTGCCTGAGAACAAATTATGAACACAGAGCGCTGTTTCCCAGTCCTGCCTATTACTGCCCCTGTGTTTATTTCTGCAGCACTTAACTGTACAGCGGATATGCGTCTGCACTCTAAAGGCTGTATCTCTTTAAGTCTTATTAGGAAACTCACATTCTTCTCCATGGATCAATGCTTAATTCAAACCTCACTGTTGAGCAGAATGATCATCATATATTATGGTTCAAATCAAGGTCACCTTTGAATAATGCATATTGAAACGAAGTTATAATATTTCAGGAATGTTTTCATGTTTTAAAGAATGGTAATGCATTTTATTTCTGGAGAGGGAAAGAAAACACAGAAAACTATGACAGAAATATAAATTTCTTTTACAACCAAACCACACTTTTCTAGTAAGGGTTTATGCATTCTTACCAGAGTGTTAAGGTTAACCTCTATTTGGCCCAACTGGAAATATTATGCATGAATCTCAGATTTCTTGGCACGTGACTTAGGTGACTTAGAAAGAATGAAAGCATGCTATTACACTGTTGGCTCAACAGTAAGGCATCTTCTCCTATCTCCCCTGGTTGACGTGTGATATGCAGCTTCTCAGCTGTAAAGTTCCATCAAGTTCTCCTCCCTGCAAGGATTTCAACAGAGCCTGGCTGTGCGTTGCCACTCTGCTCCACCTTCAATTCCATCCTCCTTAGCAGGTGCTTACAGTGAGCATTTCATCCAGGGACCAGGCAAATGTATTTTACCCTACAATTTCTTTAAAACTTCTTATTTTCTTCTAATTTTACCCCCAGCCAGCTTTCGACAATAATGAAAAAATGTTTTCATTCTGCACAATTTATTTTTTGCCTCTATAATCTGTGATTGTTACTAAAGAAATCAGCAATCATATGATGTCTTTAAATTGAACTATATTCCAAGGTCTTAAACTCTCTGGATAGAAAGATTGGACAGAGACAGTCTTCAGCATGACCTTGAATTATATCAGGAATATTTGGACTGTGAATTTTATTTCCCCTCTCACACATTTTTCAAGGCATTGATGCTTTATTGATGAGAAATATTACCTCACAGTATATTTACTTTCCTCTGCTTTATGAAGTTTAAAGTCAACTAATCATCACAGAAGTTCAGTCACACTTTTTAAAGACTCTCTGAACTAAAAATGTGGCTTTTTAAAGTTCATCCATCATTTGGGAAATAAGCACCTTTTCGACTGAAGACTTGAGTGAACAGTTTTATGCTTCAGCTGCTAAAACTATGTCAAACATATGGGTCAAGGATTTTATAACAGGAAGATTAAAATCTCATTAACATCATGTTTTAAAGTTTCCCAGTCAGAAATGCATAATAAAGAAAAAAAAGAAGCAGATTTTAAAATTCTATTTACCCCCATGGATATTTATGTTTACTGGGATATATTTAATTTGACAAGAGATGGATGTTACTTTAATAGAACAACCACTCACCACCATTTGATTTTCTTGCAATACACAAAAATACATTGCAATCAACACATGCAATTCTGATGCCACATTCCACATTACTTGGTAACTTAGTGGCCATAACATTTTAAATATTATAGTCCCAATACATTGACATACTACCTGCCAGAAAATGAATAGTCAGCTGATTCATACTTATTTAATACTTATTCCTTTACAAACAACTTAATGTCTCTGACCTAATATTTAATCCCAGTTGTAGACATTAGAGATGTGCAATCTGTAGAATGCAACTGAAGTGTCTATCATATTTCTAAAGCCACTTGGGAAGAATTTTGTCAAAGGAGAAAATAAAAAGTTCCATAAATGAATTTGCACCATGGGGGTAGAGCAAGGACGAGATTTTCTGTGCTAATGGAAGATAATTCCATTTAGAATTGCAGAATAAGAAAGCCTGGTTTGTTTTCTTTTAATGTATTGTACCAGCAAGACTTTACTTTCCTAGCAGACTAACTGATTTCACTCTCAGCTAATGGCTGGATATCAATCAAGACTCCTTTGTGTTTTCTAATTTTTTGGTGGTTTCTGAAAACCAGTTTTTATTTTTGAAATACAGTTTGTCAGGTTTGTGTTAGTTTTCCAAATAATTTGATTTTGATGGCAACAAAAATAACAAAAGTAAGAGTACATTGTTTATATCACAGTATGTAAGTGGCATTAACTATACATGAACAAATATTTCAACCAACTCATGTTGGGTAATTACCAGGAATTTGATGTTGTCACATTGACACCTTTTGAATAGCCATTCCTAAATTATGTAGTGAATAGATCTATTAATTGAATTACTGACAGAACATTTTATGACAGGGATTAATATTAGAGAGAAAGTAAAATATTTATAGTGATAGCTAGTAGGGAGGATTTTCAGATTGCTGATCATTAGAAGAAACCTCAGCATGAAGCAGAATATTAGTCTTGATTCCTGATTGATAAATCCCACTGTTTTTCTCTAAACATCATACCATCCCTGCCAAAATTCCTAAATATTACCAAGATGCTTGTATTAATAATCCAGCAAGATTAATAACATATTGGAATTGTGTAATAATAAGAATTGGCTCAATAATACATATATATGACTCCTAGTTGTTTTATGATTCCTTCAGACGTGATACAGTATGACTCCTACATCTAGAAAAGCATTTATTTCCATCTCACTAGCTCTGATAAGCAGATTGGGTATAATACTGAACTATCTCAATTCATTAGTAACATGTTTCTTTTCCATCTTATACTGGCTACATGAGGGCTTGAGGAATAATAATAGTCTTGTCCTAAGGCCTGTATCTGATGCTGATAGTCAGCTGTTTGAACAGTTCCTGTGTGACAACTTCATTGTCATGATTGTGAACTGTGCCTGAAGCACTTACATCCAGATCTTGTGAAATAGTTGAGCAGGAGACACTAATAAGACTTACACAGCTGCTAGGATATAGCACTAATATCTTTTTTTTTTTTTTTGATTCATGTTCTGTCACATTTGCCTTGTAAAAATCATCTGGCCAGGCACATAGACATGCAGCTTAGAAAACCAAAGGTGTCATCCTCAGAAAATGATACTCTATGTATCAGTTGACTACAGTGACAACTATGACTCAACGATTATATTCAAATATCATCATTTCTTGTCAAAGAGGATGAAGCATCAATCTGGCTTCATAGTGAAATATGATTACTTAGTGTACTTATCACATCACGGGTGGCTTGCTTTATCTAGTAGTAAAAGGTGGCCAAGAAAAGGACATTTTGATCTCAGATCTTCATTCAGTCTCTACTCACCTAAACATTTAAATTCCTGTTTGAAATATGGCCATCCTGAAAGAGAGGAATGAAGCACCTCTCCTTTGAAGAAAGGCTAAGACAATTGGGATTGTTCAGCCTGGAAAAGAGAAGGCTTCATGGTGACCATCAATTATCTGAAGGAAATCTACAAGAAAGATTGAGAATATTTACAAAAGCATGTAGTGAGAAGATGAGAGAGAATGGCTACAAACTGACAGAGCATAGGTTTAGGTGAGGTATTGGGAAGATAATTTTCACTGTGAGGGTGGTGAGGCCCTGAACAGACTGCCCAGTTCAGTTGTGGATGCCCCATCCCTGGAAGGGTTCAAGGCCAGGTTGGATGGGGCTCTGAGCAACCTGGTCTAATAAAAGGTCTTCCTGCCCATGGCAGAGGAGTTTGAACTGGAGGATCTTTAAGGTTCTTTCCAACCCAAGCCACTCTTTGATTCTAAAATTCTGAAATTCTATGATGACTTAAATAACAAAAAAAAATATAGAGCAAGGAAACACACTAATGCCAGTGAGATGTGTAACTAGGGATAGAATAATTAAGAGAGATTGCTTCTTGTTTTGTAAATGAGTAATACGTGGATTTTACTCTCTACTAATGATAAATAATCAGAAATTGAAATTGATTTTACCATGTGAGAAAAAGTTAGGGTCATAGAAAACAAAATATTTCAGAAATTTAACATAAAATAATGAAATAATTATATTTATTTACAAAAATGGTTAAATTTTAGCATTTCCTACCTTTTGAATGCTTGACTTTTCAAACTAAATGTCCTTTTAGAACTGTGAAGCAATGATGTCTTCATTTTGATTGATGATGTCTTTTTTGCATGACGATGAATAAAATGTTCTGTAGAGTGTTATTATTCCTCAAGAAAATGAAGCTTTTGCAAATAAATATTAATGAATTTTTATTCTAAGTGCTGTTTGTTTCATTTCATTATCATAATGAAGAACAATAGGGTTATTTTTTTTAAGGTGACCTTGCAACATCATTTACAAAACCATCACAGCAAAATAGTTTTCTCTGTCAAATAGAATATTAATTTCTCAAAATATAATTAAGATGAGAAATTATAGGAATCAGGTTGTGTGCTTTAAGTATGCCATCCATAGAAAAATAGTTAAATGCGAAATAAAACATATACTTTTTCCTAAGACAGGAAAATGACATAAAATTACTAAGGCAGGCTTTTTTGCGGGTCTTTACATATCCTCAGAAGGCCCATTTTCTACACTGTATTCTCACATAACACCAAACCCTTACATTTACTGAGGTGCACTTCCAAAACAGTGAAGTCACTCAGCCAGTCCTGCTACTTTTTAATTCTGAGATTTATAGGAAGAAAAAATACACATATATATATGTGGTTTCCAAAGTGAGGGTGGCCTCAAAAACCTTATGGAAGAGCTCAGAACTTCAGGTTTTACTTTCAAGATATTTCCATGCAATTAGTCTTCAGTTGGAAGACATTTGTTTGGTCAGTGCTCTTCTGCTGGATACCCCAAGTGTCAATCCAAGTGCTGCCACATGATTCAATCAAATTAACAAAGATATGTTTGTCTCACCCAGGTCTATTTTCATCCTCCATTTGTACACACACATACACACTCATACCTAGGCAAACACAAACCCCGACATCACCACCCTTTAACATTGCTGAAACTGTATATCCATGAGATGAAGATGTGTTTCACATTTGGCACAACAGTTCAGTATTAGCTCTTGGCAACTATCCTCAGTTCTGGATTTTCCCTTCATTTGTAGCTGACAGAAACACACACGAAATGAAAAAAAAAGCCAGACTGTGAATGCTAATGTGACATAATAAATTTCATTTGTGGCTTAGCTTCACAGAAGGTCGTAAGGACAACAGTGTCCAAATATCCTGAGGCTGAAATTCTGGTAGCACTTTTTTGTGACTTCAGCAACCGCGGTTTAGTAGAGTTTAGAGGTTTAGAGAACAATCAGTTCAGTCCAGAATGTATATCTAATCAAAAGAAATCTTTCCTTCCCATTGCTTTCAGTGGCTTGATGACCACAGCCTGAGTTCATACAGGCTCAATGCCTTCTCTAACGTTCTTCATATAAATGTATAGCAGTGACAAAAGTATACACAAAGAACTTTAAACACAATTTTTATTAGTCTGATCCATGTAACCGAGAATTTCAAAGAGTAAGTGGAAAGAATTTAATACTTAGGCCTCACATAGCTTTGACCTTTCTTTTTAACTTTCAAGGGCAAGAAAAAACCCCACCTTCCTATGATTCTAATGAAAGTTACATATTACACAGTTCTCTGCCACAACTTATAAGACTCAAATTCTCTAAAGCAGTAATGCAGTCTAGCTTGAGAAAATTGTATGTATTGTACATGTTTACTGATCAATTTACTTTTTGTGCTAGTTCCTAATTGGCATCTAATTTCTAATACTTCATATGGTATTTAAGGTTAATTTTGCTTCAACAAGAATAGTTTTCAGTACCAGAGGGTGCTGATAATAGGAACCATATAGTTCAAGGTAGATGGCTTAGTGTTTCTGCAAGACAGAACAGAGTGAAAACAAAAACAAATCTGTGCAGGACAAATGTCATGTCACTGAAAGAAGGATGTTTTGAATACTAAGTGCCCAGTGAAGTCACCTCTGTGAACATATTTTCTTAGTTCAGAATTATTTCTTAATAAATTACATATTTTCAGATTTACATAGTATTTCATTTTGTAAAAATGTTTAACAGATCTTGCAACTGTGATAAACAATCAGGAGATTTGACTAAAACATCCACCAAAAATTTGCAGTGTTTATTGGACAGCATACTACCTGCATACTAAGACAAGTAAGGTTACTACAAATGTAAATAAATCAATGTTTTATATAGCTTTTTCTGGTTTTGAAGTCTTCTTTTCCCCCTATTTTTTCTTTTCTGATGGAAGGCTTCTAATTCAGTCTAGCAAGAGTGAAGCATGGATTTTAATACCTTTTTGGACTGGCACCAAACTTTGTGAAGTGTACAAAACTGCCTATGAAAATTATCATTTTAAAATACTTTTAAAGATATTTTTCTGTAAAAAAAAGTGTATTTATAATATTAAAAAATATTTAAATTGTGATTATATATGGTATTACATTTTAAATGTTTTTAATAGTCATACTGCTTTGTCATTATTATAATAATTTATCAATTATTACAAAGAAGGTATCTTACTTACAAAGAGACATCCAGTGTAGAGTCAATGTTACTGCAATGACAGTGGATTAGAAGTCTTAGCCATAAAATTAAAATACATAATCTTTTAGCTTTCTGTACTTTAACAGCTTTATTTCCAATTTGTCAATGCACATCCTTCTAGAGGAAAGTTATCTCCAATTTTTTAAAATATTTTTTTCTTAGAATGTGGTGTTATGCTACTGTGAGCCAGAGTGTTAAACATTTGGATGTATTTATATACATGTGTAGGTATACATATATATATATATGTATATCTGTACAAACAGACAGACACACATATATATAAAAAGCAAACTTTTTTTCACATCTTTACTTCTGAAAACATGTACAAGTTTAGGCAAGAAAAAATTTAGAAAATTCTCAATATTTTCTTTCTTCTGTTTATAAGCTTGAGACTCAATTATTAGAATTACAGCATAACTGCTGAAGAAGGGTAATTGACTGCTGAGATAACTTGTTCCCTTTTCATTACTCTTAATAAACACAAATGGCGCCTAAATTGTATTTGCCCAATTATGTCCCCCAAGAGAAACTCTATAAAACCCAATTTATATACCACAAAAAATATCTGCATAATTCATTAAATGACCATAGCAGAGTCAGTAAGATATAGTAAGAAAAGGAATTACTATATTGCACTCCTCAAAATTAAGTAAGGGTGTATAATTCATGAAAATATCCATAACAGATGAGGCCTGCAGTGGCATATTTCCTTAAAATTTTAAATTCAATCTTTGTACAAAATATCCTCCAATGACTTGGTAATGACTTATTTCAGTCTTCTGTCTTATTTTTTAGGTCTGAGCAGACCTCTGATCATATAAGGTGCTTTATCTGGCAGCTGAAGCAGATAACAGCACAATTTACAGAAGAATTTACCGCATTGGTTACTAAGCCATTCTCTGTCTCATTTGGTCACTAAAGAAAGCAAGGACTCAACACCTCAACACCTGCGACTGTTTGGGTCTCAGCAACTTGGACTTTCAATATGCTAAGACACATTGCAGAACTCTAATGAGGACACATACCTCAAGTCTTTTCTCTGGTATAAGAACTCTCAGCTTTTATCTATGCAAACTTGCCTGTTACGTACAAGTCCTGTGGTTTTTTCCTTAGGAATAGGCCAAATGCAGACAAATGGAAGTTCAAAACAGGGCAAGGCTCAAGTCCTGAGCACAAAGAATGAAAATCAGCTATCCAGATATTGATGATCCCATTGTAAGGAATCTCATCCAACTGATCTATCACATTTACTGTATGCAAAATAGCATGTGAGTCCTCAATACAAATTCTTCCAGATCCATAATTAAGGCTCTTTCTGCACTGAGGATGGGAAAGGCAGCTTGAGATGAATGAAAATCTTCTCAAGGACTGCAAATATGAATGAAGTCAGTGCTGACCACCTTTGAAGTGCTTTCCATGCCAAACAGAAGTAATGAATGGGAAAAACTGTCACTGGTATCAGTGGAAATTATGCAAAATGATGAATTTTGGGTTTCACACTAGAAAGCACTGACCACCAAGCTGCTTACTTCTAAAGTTGGAATATGCAAAAAATCAATGTGACATGGTTTGGGTTTTCTTCCTTCTGTCCTAGGCTACAATATAGATGTATTTAAGTATTCTATTACCACCAGCTGTGGGCCATTAGCTGTTATCTCCTGCTATGACCCACCCCTGATAACAGACAATGGGACATCAAGAAACCACTGCATGACTCATGGACTTATCTCATCCTATTGTGAGATGCTCCACCCAGGAGGGAGGAGCCAAGCATTCCCACCTGGATATAACCTGGCCTTGGAACTGCCTGAGGCAGTCCTGTCTACTGAGCTCCCAGAGGACAAGAGCTACTACTGGACCTTCAGCTGGAGACCAGACCTTCCACAAGATCACTGCTTCAACTGAGCTACTTTGTTTGGACTGCTACCACCACCCTAACAGGGTGTCACGTTGTACCTGACTTTGTCAGTGCTTTTCCTTGTACTATTACACTTATTTTTAATTTTTAATCCTGACTTGCAATCTCCCACTGGTTTGTTTTCAAACCAATACACCTTCTGAATTCTTTAATGTAGTAATGATTTTACAGCACAAAATTTGGGTGATAAATTTTCAAAAAAGCAGATGAATGACTCTATAGACAAGCCTAACTTTTAAATTTCTTCTAAGAAAAAGAAAATTTCTTCTGTTCTACGCCTGCCAGAATATTTTTCTGTGTCACCAAATTGGCTAGATTTGCTGCAAAGTCTATAAAAATAGAAAAATACATAAAGTTATCTGAATTATTAAAAAAAGACAATGTTTTTGAATATAGATTGAAGTTGGAAGGGCCCTCTGGAGACCGTTTGCTCCAGAACCCCCTGCTCACCTAGAGTTAGTTGATCAGGACTGTGTCCAGATTGGGCTTGAATATGTCCAAAAAGAGGGATTCCACAACTTCCCTCAAAAACTTGTACCAGTGTTCAGTCACCCTTACAGTAATAAAAAATTGTTTCTTGATGTTCAGATGGAATCTCTCATTTGGCCATTTGGGCCTCTTTTTCTGTCACAAGCCACAACTTAAAAGAGCCTGGATCTGTCCTCTTTGCACCTTCCCTTCAGGCATTTATTGTTGAGAACCCCACACTGTTGAGACCCACACATTGTTGAGATGCCCCAGAGCTTTCTCTCCAACTAACTCTTTCTGCCTTCCTCAGCGGAGAGCTGTTTCATTCTCTTAATTATCATTGTGGACTTCTGTTGGAGTTTCTGAAGGTTGTTCACGTCTCCTTGTACTGAGGAGCCCAGAACTTGACCCAGCACTCCAAGTATGGCCTCATCGGTTCTGAATAAAGGGGAACGGTCACCTCCCTTGATCTGCTGTCAATACTTTGTCTAATGTAGCCCAGGACACCATTTGATGCTTTTACCACAAAGTCACTGTGCTGGCTCGTGTTCAACTTCATGTCCACCAGGACCCCCAGGTTCTTTTCTGACAAGCTCCTTTGCAGATATATAGCCCCAATATATATTGGTGCATAGAGCTGTTCTTCACCAGGTGCAGAACTTGGCATTTCTTCTTGGTGAACTTCACGTCACTGCTGTCAGCCCATTCGGTCAACCTGTTGAGGTCCCTCTGGATGGCAACACAATCCTCTGCCTTATCAGCCACTCCTCCAATCAGGTATCATCTTCAAGCTTACTGAAGAAATTTGAAAACTCTTAGATGCATAAAAAGTATGGTTTATCAATCTTGTACATTAATATGTTTTTTTAGAAAGGAATGTTCTGTACCCCAGAAAATAGTCTTTTTGTTTTTTAATCTCTGAGACAATTTTGTAAAGAATGACTCTATGAAATCCCATGCCAATCTTAAAAAAAAAGACTTCAAAAAGTAGAGTAATGAAATAAATTAAATGTATAATTTATGTATTTACCATACTACCTCGATAGTTGTTACTTCAAGAATGGCCCCTTATTTTACCTTCAATATTATCTAGATTTTGTACAAATTTCCATGCCTTCTAGTATTGTAAAAATACTGTTGGACACTAAGAAAGTTAACTTATCAAAAGAGAGTTTTTTACCTCCTAAGTCCTTACTGAAGTACCCTTCATTATTTTCAAGCATGTCATTTCTTGCACGAGTTGTTTTCTACCCCTGGCCTCACTAGATTGAAGGTATAATGCTTATCTCGATGCATATTTTTAAACCTTTTAAAGCCTGTTTGCCAGTAAACTCTGGAATGCTCTGTAAGTTCAAATATATGAACAAAATGTTTTATAATTACACACTAGAGTGGACAATTACAGCACATAAACCCATACTCTAACATGGGAAATTGACACAGCTGTTGTATTCATCCCATTCATTATGTGCTCATTCAATTCACTTGGTCTGCAGATTCAATCTCACCTAGTCTGCTTCAAGCAAGTAGGGGTTAAATCCCACCTATATAAATGAAGATGCATAATGAATAATACAGATTAGTGGATTTCATGACATTAAATTCTGAGCTGTGTGAACAATTCATTTGTAATTATCAACTCACTCAAATTAAGGATAGGTTTTATTTCAAGCTTTCCTTTCAGACACCTATGTGAATATTTATAGTTTTAAAACATTGTATTTATAGTCTTAAATCATTGCATTAAAATGTGCCAAAAGAATTCCCTGTCCTATAAGACTGTTTCTTGAATTGTGCTTTAAAGTAATGATTGATTCTGGAAATAATTATTTTAATTTAAAAAAGTAAAAAATACTTATGATAAAAAAGTAAAAAATATTTATGAACTATAAGAAAATTTCAAAATGTATTTCTTCTATTTACCTTCCTCTTCACTTCATTCGTGAGGGTTACAACCTGTCGGAATCAAACAGTTATATGAAAACTCAGGAGCAATATATTATGAAGAAGTTACTCATCCTTCTGATTAATCAAGCCAGGCACTGAGGAGGTTTTTTTGCTTATAACTGTGCAAATATTGCATATAAGTGTTTGTCCGTAGCTATATTCTTTCATCTAATATAAATTTTTCTTGGTTTATCTTCTTTTGGAATGATAGTTTCTGCTCTACATTTTCAAAAAACCCAACCGATTATTTTTAGAAACTGTCATGGCTAAAGAGATCAATGGAAATTTAGTAAGTCATGATAGTAGTCAATAAGCACGTCTATTTACTAAATCTTCCTTCTAGTCTAAATCTGTGGAAGAACAAATTCTAAGGTTTTGCCTTTTTTTTTTTTTTTTTTTAATGCTATAGACAGAGATCCAAAAAAGCAAAAGGANTTTTAAATGAAAAGTAAAATGAAGAAAAAGGTTGTGGAAGTTTTGGGTTTTTTCTTAATCAGCCTTCTGTTTTCTGCATCACCATAGGCTAGAAGCAAAACACTTGGTAATATTAATTTTGTTAAACTGAATGGATGAAATTCCTTCAATCTTTTTGCATAAAATAATATTTTAGACTATTCTGGTGACTTCTTCTTTCTTCTCTATTCATTACGTTGTTTTCCAGGAAAAATCGGATCGGGAACTTGTGCATGGCATTTGAGTTTTGGGCACACGAATGGCATATCCAGAGGTACTACACCAAGTTTTTGTCCTAATAGAAAAATCTCTATTCAACCAATGCAGAGGGCAAGTGCTCCTTGCAGAAACATGGTTTGCAATTTACTTGTACACTGGAAGCAAAAATTACCAGCCAAAACCTTGGATATTACAAGTAAGTGTTTTAGATCAATTTGCTTTGACAAGGGAAGTTCCCTCAAAGTAAGTGTTCTGAAACCAAAAAGATAATGGGTACATTTTGTGTCTTCATAAGTCTTTCTGTAAAGCTCACCTTCTGATGCTGGTTTGCTTCTCATTGTGCCTTAGTCTCTTTGCTCCTGAGTTGGAGTTTGGTTGGGTTTTTTTTTTCATTTCTTGCATTACATAACCCTTAAATAAGGTGTGGAAGATGTTCTGCATTTAGGAAACAAACAAAATGAAAAAAATACCCTACACGTTAATATTATTTGTGAATTAAAAGAAATAGCAGGAACATGGAGGACTCATTACACAATCTAACCTTGGCAAGTGGAAGCATTTCAGGGAGGGTGAATTATAAATTCACGAGCTGATTATTGTTTAGCAGAATGTGTATGTAAAAAGAGTAGCAGAAAGAATTACAGAGAAGCAAATAAATAGCTGCAGTAAATCAAATGTTGCCAGGGAAACTATGATATTTCACCCCTAGAAAAAAAATCAAAAGATAATACTTGGGATAAATTCTTCTGGGGATTAAAAGACCCAAAAATAAAATGTTGTGAGGAAATAATATTCTGTTGTGTGATCCCACTACATTAAGAGGAAGAAGATTTGCATACCAGGTAAGCATATCCAAAAAGTCCTTGTTGTATCAGCTGTTTCTCGTCTTAGCAATAACTGTGCTAGCTAACCACTTTTAGCAACCATAGTAATTTTATTACTGACTTATAATCACAAAACCATTTTGGCTGGCAAGAACCTCTGAAAGACAGGAGCTGTTTCTCCAAAGTCAGATCAGGTTGCTCAAGTTTAACTCAACTTCATCTGAAATTTGAAGACTGTGAAACCTCTCTGAGCAACTTGTTCCATTATTTAACCACTCTCATACAGAATTTTATGCAAATGACATACATGGATGTGCTGATATGCAGAGCTTATATGCAGGACTTTCTGAGATCAGATAACTCAGCAGTTGCAAAGATGTACTACAAATTTAAAAAGTTAAATATCTTTACCTATCTTCATATTGCATCCCACATGGTTTATAAATCACCTGTATAATTCAAACCGGCACAATTTTTTATCCAGCCATCTACCTTTTCAGAAAGCTGTGGGGGTTTTGTTTGCTTGATTTTCAAACTAAATCTATTGTTATGTTTCATAGATTCATTTGACTTACATTTTTACAATAACTCTTTCAATAATAATGTCTCCGAAAAAGGCTTGACTGCCCAATTTACCTCCATGTATAGTAGGTTTTATGCACACAGATGATAACATTTACTATTAACTCTCCAATTCTCATCAGAATGAGTAAAAAAAAGTAAGGCAAGGTCAACACTTGAAATTACAATGGACAGCCTCTATGCTATTGCAAATAAACATGATTAGCAGAGATCAACCTGGTTTTCTTCCCCCCAATAAAATTAATAGGAAAGCCTAGTGGGGCATTTAGGCTTTTCAAAGAAATGCTTAACTCAAAGAAACAGGAATGAGAAATGTACGACTTACTGAAAGGAGTTCAAAAGGCCAGACATTAGGTATGATCACAGTTTAAAAAAGCAAAGCATAAATCACAAATGCCAAATGTATTTTAACATATTTTTTACTAAAGTTTTTTTTCCTGTTATTGGTCTTTGAATGGCCTTGAATTATTACTGAGAATGTGTTGCCTCCTTCCAGTTTTTAAATCTCTGTGCATCAGTCCTGTGAACAACCCTGTTGCACATGGCTGAAAGCCAGAAGAAGGGAAACATCTTTTATAGTCTGTTGGGCTTGACGGGACACCCTCCCTTTTCAGCTGAGGGTGAAAGAGCAGAGGAGGCTGCTGCTTCGCTAAAGTCCTTTGTTTTGTAGTTCCATAGTTTTTGAAGGTAGAGCTCAAAGGGGATACACAACAAGGCGAAGCAGCAGTGACAGGGACAGCAGGCTAAACAGCTTTTTTCTTCTTGTTCTTTTGTTCTCTGACTAAATTTACAAAAGCATGGGTTATATTTGTTAATTAGCCAATAAAATTAACACAAAATTCTAGTTTTCTTTTCTTAACCTATCCTGGTCTTATTCTAATGATTGTAAATCTTGCACAAGTCTTACATATGTATTACACAGATTTGCACATATAATTTTTATCAGCTCTTATTGTTTATGTGAACACTATCTAAAAATGTGAACAATATAGTTCCATCTATGTTTTGT
>VZRQ01000461.1:740345-757588 GCA_013397975.1 Machaerirhynchus nigripectus
CCGCTGCACTGGGAGCCGACCCAGCCGGGCCGTGACAGAGCAGGGCCGCAGCCCGGCCCTGCCAGGCAGCGCGGGCCCCAAGGTACCTGCCCAAAAGCCGGAAGCAAGAGAGCTTTCCCGGAGTTTGTTCGTACTTAAATGTGGTTCACAGAGGCGTGTTAAGCTCTTTTAAGTGGCTTGACAGAGTTGTTAATATTCAAATTAGCCAGCTGATTGGTTTTGTCAGGTCTAGAGGAAGCTGTCTGCAGCCCCTTGCAAAAAAATTACTTAAGTGGCTGGTGGATTTCTCGTTGACTAAAACCCGAGTTGTGCTAAACCATGGCAGTCATACAACTGGAAAATTAAAGATAGAGACAGTGTCACTTGAAAGAAAAAAGTTCCAGTCTGATGCTGGAAGTGTCTCCACTCTAAGAAGTGATAATTGATACCATTTTCATATGCCATGGTGTGTTGTTTTGTTCTCTAAAGATAATATGTGAAAACATAGGTTATTCCAATCCACAAAGTTCTGCCAATGTTGAACAGAGAAAGACATTGACATTTTGCAGTTTTCTGTCACATAAGCCTACAACAGGTTATTTCCAAGTTTTGATTTCCAGAGGAAATATGTGAAAATGTGTATGGTTTTCATCAGTTCCAGTATAAACTGGCTCAGGTACACTAATCTTTTTCCAGACTATTCCTTTTCTGTGTATGTACAGAGTACTGGTGCTGGGAAAATACAAGATGTTTATAGACTCAACTATAATTTTTCTACCTTTTAAAATAAAACGAAAATACCTTAAATAATTCTTACTTAATTGAAGCAACATTGGAAAAGGTTGGGTTGAAATTGCTGTTTAGCAATGGGAATTGTGTAGACCATTGCCCCTTTTGCATGACATTTTTCCACTTCTAATTGGTGAATGTATTAAAATCCATTTGTATTATGACTGTAGGGCCACATATGGAGAGAACGGGAGAATTATATGGCAAAATTAGGCTCCATCTAAGTCAGGTTTTTTCCATTGCGTGATATCCTCATGTTAAGCAAAGAGACATTATTGGTCAGTTGCACATCCAGACGACTATGTATATGACATACAGAGTGATGGTGAGGGAGTGTAAAGGCAGAGCACAATGCTGGAAATGTATGAGTCAGAGGCCTGGCTGGAGTGGTGCCTGAGCCAGAGCTGGTTGTCTGACTATGATGCTCACTGTCTGAGCTTTGACAGATAATCACACTGGGAAATGCTAATAGAAGGGGAATGAAAGGACTCAGTCTGGCTTCCTGCAGATGAGCTGTTCCTCCACAGAGAACTCAAAATATTTTTCAGATTCTGCTGTATCTTGTGTCACTAACAGTCTTGCCATCAGAGATTTTTCATGCTGCTCACCAGGCTGTTTGCAGATTAGGGAAAAAAGGATATAATGAAATCACATTTTTCATGGAGAAAGGATAGGCAATATGTGTTCTGGGATGCACTGGGGGATGCAAGTCTGTCCCTTTACCCCACTCTCACGAGACCCCACCTGGAGCACTGCATCCAGCTCTGGGTTCCCCAGCAAAGGAAGAACACTGACCCTCTGGAGAGTCCAGAGGAGGGCCTTGAAGTTAATTAGAGGGATGGAGCACATTTTCTATGAGGAAAGGCAGAGAGAAATGGGATTGTTCAGACTGAAAAAGAGGAGGCTTTGGGGTTCCAGTACCTGAAGTGAGCCTACAAGAAAGGTGGAGAGGGACTATTTACATGTAGTGACAGGGCAAGGGGGGATGGCTTCAAGGTGAAATAGAGTAGGTTTAGATTAGATATTAGGGAGACATTCTTTGCTGTGAGGGTGCTGAGGCACTGGAACATGTTGCCCAAAGAAGGTGTGGATGCCCCATTCCTGGAGGTGTTCAAGTGTTCATGGTCAATTTGGATGGAGCTTTGAGAAACCTGGTCTAGTGAAAGGTGTCCCGACCCATAGCAGGAAGGCTGGAACAAGATGATCTTTAAAGTCCTCTCTTCCCCCAGCCACTCAATGATTCTATGATCTTCTTGTATGTATGTTTGCATCTCTGATGAATACCTCTTTCTTTCAGTTCTCTCCCTCTCTCTCGCTCTCTTGTTTGGATTCACTGTTTTCTTGTTATGTTCCATCTGATGCATGGAGGGTTGTTAAGGCTTAGTCCATTAGAATGGGAGATTGATTCAGAGAGAAGTGTATGTGAGTTCACTGAAAACAAGTAATATTAACCGTATATAGCAATTTCTTCCTTGGGCATTGGACTGATGATATTACAGCTGTAGACAGTTCCTGAGACCCATGAAGATGGTGGTTTTCTTTAAAAGTAGCAAAAATAGAACTGAAAATATGTCCAGTAGTAACCAGAAAGATAGATATTCTGAGAGGAGTATTAGGTACCCATAAACAAGTTTGAAAAATCTAGGCAGATATGTTGAAGCCTATTTATCAATATTATTAAACTGCTGCTATTAGGAAAACAGGAAAAACCACCACCTTATAAAAGCAATAAATTAGATTAAAAAAAAAACAACTCAAGAAATCAGATTGATATATCAAAACCATAATTTTCCTAAGTAAAAACAAGTGAATGCAAAATTAATAATTATGTTGTGTTACTTTTCGTTTGTGAGGACAGATTTCCACTGTGGAGGGAAGGAATATTTCTGTAACAAGCTTTTTTTACAAATTGCAAGGTTTGCATTTTCCCTTCATATCTGGAGATCTCATATGTATTAAACAGAGCTTCATTCTATTATTTGAAGTGCATTTTTTTCCCAGTATCATAAGTCTCATCCAAAAAAAAAGGTGGGGAGGTAAGTGGGAGTCAGGTATAACAATTTTTTTTTTGAGAGCATGCAAAGTATCTGTGTATATATATATATATGTATATCCTCTTGTTTTTTACCTATAATGAACTAATCACAAATTTCCTTCTTCTTGACATGAACCTAACAATCGTCTTTGATTTAACAAATAATATTTCAGCAGTTCAAGACTTGCTGATACAAGGAGTCTTTGGAGTGTAAGTAGCTACCTTGCCTCTAGATAACTGTCTTTTTTAAAATATCAGCTTTATCTCAGAAGTAATTTAACTTTTGTTTCAGTTTTCCACTATCCTTCATTCATGTCTTTATTAATATGTTCTCCATTTTTTACCACTTACAACAGTAACTAAGCAGTTACTCAATTTTAGATGTGTTGTCAACTATAGATGTATCTGAGGCATACCTTGGAATCTGATTTATTAGGTGTAAACTGATGTTGCATTGAAGTGTAGAGTCAATTTACATGAACTGAGAGTCTGATCTGAGAGTCTGATCCAAAATCTCTTAATTATATAGGACAAGAACTGAAAGGACAAAAGCCAAAATTTGAAGCTCAGTGCTTTTCTTAGTTGTAATGATTACCTCCACTCCTACACTGCTTTTACTACGGTGAATAAAAAGGGTCATCTAAAAAGCACTGGTGCACAATTTGAAAAATACATGCCTCTGATAGATTCAGATGTGTCCCTGGATGTCAAGAAGCAATATGTGCTGTCAAACTGCCCACTCACTAGCCTCCCTGTACATTTAGCAAAGCATGGTGGGGTCCCCTTTCCCTGGAGGAGGTGCAAGGGATCACAGACAAAGCTGCTACAGTTCGCAGCCAGCTAATTGAAATTCACCTCACTCACCTGTGTTGGCTTAGAGGTGAACAAAATAGATGGCTTGGGATTTGCCCTGCATTCATTTATAATTTCTGTGTTTCACTATTAGAAAATTGCTAGGTCCTTTCAGAAAGAGTACACGCAAGTGGCTCCTGATTATACCCTACCAGCAGAGACTCTACTGTGCCATTTGTTACATCAAGAAGTGAGAGAGAAGAGGAATAGGATAGTTGAAGACAAAACTCTCTGCCAGGTTCCCTTCATTCAGACTCATGAAAAACAGAAACAGACTCCTTACTTTCTGCTCTCATGGTTTCCTTTACTGGGAAAAGAGACAATAGAACGGTATCCTTGGCATTAGAGTACTTCAAAGAAAACAAACATCCTTGTTTTTTTCTCTACAGTGAAGTTTAAAGCCATAGCTTAGTAAAGAGTTTAAATACCTCAACAGTAGTTTTGATAGTTTACTGCAGTAGTAAAAGAAGTTTACTCTCAAGAAGCTGAAACAATGTACTTTGTGAGGATATTCTTTCTATTCAAAAATATGTAGGGCATTTGCAGAAAAAGAATAAGACCTATATAGATATTTGCTCTTTGATGTAAAGCCAGTATGTTTGGAGAAAATTATGCTCTTTTCTACACCATTCTAGGATAAGAATTATCTGAAGAAATTACTGAAGTAACAAAGAACTGCTTGGAAAATATGTTTTTTCACTATTTTATTTTGTTTTCATTGCCTAAACTTTTTCATCAGTACAGAAAGCTGTTTATAATACAAAAAAAAAAAAAAAAGAAAAAGAAAAGAAAAAGTTTTCATATATGTCACTAAAAAAGCAATTCTTTGATCATCACTTTAAAGGAAAAAAGTTTGTCCATATGATTTTTGTAATGCCCAGAAATGTACCCAACACTCCAGGTGTGTTCTCACAGAGTCTGAGTAGAGGGGAAAGATCACTTCCCTTAATCTGCTGTTAGGAAAACAGGAAAAAACACCACCTTATGAAAGCACCACCTTATGACTCTTCCTAATGCAGGAAGCCCAGGAAGCCACTGGACAACTCTGCAGCAAGGGAACACTGCTAGCTCATATTTAATTCTGTGTCCACTAAGATCCCCAGGTCCTTTTCTGCAGACTGTATTTCCAGATGGTTGACCATGCAGCCTTTAATGGAGCATGTGCTCATTCCTGCCTAGGTGCGGGACTTGAGATTTCTCTGTTTAACTCATTAAGATTCCTGTCATCCCGTTTCTCCAGCCTGCTGAGGTCTAAGTGGCAGCACAGTCATCTTGGGTATCAGCTGCTCCTGCCAGTTTAGTGTCATCTGCAAGCTTGCTAAGGGTAGACTCTGTCCCATCACCTTTATCTGCTTTGTAATTAATGAAGAGCCTAAGTAGTATTGATCTCAGTACTGACTCCTGGATACACCACTAGTGACCGGCCTCCAGCTGGACTCAGTGTCACTGATCAAAGCCCTCTGAGCCCCGAAGTTCAGCCAATTTTCAGTCCACCATACTGTCCATTCATCGAGGTCATATAAATTCAGTTTATCTATGAAGATATTGTTAAAGACAGTGTAAAAACCTTACTAAAGAAAAGATAAAAATCCCACTCTTCCTCTTTCATCCACTGAGCTTGTCATTTCACTGTAGAAGGTTGTCAGAGTGGACAGGCATGATTTGCCATTCATAAATCAATACTGACCACTCTCAATCATCTTCTTGCTATGAATATATTTATAAATATTTTCCAGGATTAGTTACTTTCCCAGGGACAGAAAAGAGGCTAAAAGCAGTATAGTTCCCTGTCTCTTCCTTCTTGCCCTGCTTTGAGACAGGGGTGATATTTTCCTTCTTTCATTTCTCATGAACCTCTTCCAATTACCATGGCTTTTCAAATCCTTAATCAGAGCAATTTTTAAAGGTAATCAATAGGGCCTTGTAATGAGATCAGACAGCTCCCTCAGCACTCAAGGGTACATTCTATTAGATCCCATCCCCACAACTGTGGAGGTTCTAGTGAGGTGGATGTTTGTCTCTTTTCCCAAGTAACAATAGGACAAGAGGAAATAACCTCAAATTGCACAAAGGGAAGTTTAGATTAGATATAAGGAAAAATGTCTTCGCTGAGAGTGTTGCCAAACATTGGAACAGGCTGCCCTGGGAAGTGGTGGAGTCATCCCCCCTGCAGGTACTAAAAAGATCTGGCACTTTAAGATTAGGTGGACTTGGCAGTGCAGGGTTAACAGTTGGACTTCATGATATTAAAGATCTTTTCCAAGTTAAATTATTCTATGACTTTTACATGGCCAGTTTGTTTAAGTGCTCCTTATTTTGGTCTTCCTGAACTGATGGTAAATCTTTTTCCTGAACAAAGTGTGTGGACGACCTGAATCTCGTACTGAGCCTGTTCTCCTTAAGACAGAGTGTTGTTATCTAGTCTTAAAATCATAGAAACTTTAAGGTTACAGTAGAAGCACAGCCTTTAAAGTGATAGTGTATAAATGCTCATCTCTATTATTTAAGTCTTAATATCATAAGAAAGGATACTTCTCAGGTCTTGCGTCATCATACTGCATAAGCCAGTGTATCCATCTAGCTTATCAATTCTTCCCTTATCAAAAGATTCTTCTTTTCAGAATCTCTGATGATCAAGTACTGCTTTATTTCAAGAGTGTTTCTCACCTCATCAGACCCTTGCTTTCTTTTCCCTGTTTCTTATATCAAATTAAGTCAAAATATTCACATAAACATGACAAAAGGTAGTATTATATTGCAGAATTTATTTTAGAGAAGTTCACATATGTATTTTTGTAGTTTCAAGGCCCAAATAAATAAACAAATCTATGTTGTCCAGAACAGACTTGACTTATAACCACTTGGGATATTTAGAATGTATCAAGTTTTGTTGTTATATTTGATGTTTCATCATTCATCACGACTACTATTATCAAGTCTAGATAAAACTGTACATAAATTGTGTGACTTTCAGCCATCAAAATGCAATAGGAACATCTATTAAATAATAATGAAAGCCAAGTTTAGCCTTTATAAAATCTATCTGTATGCTAAAGTCCATGTATTTATCCCCTGTTGACTGCAGGACTGAATCACGTGGCTATGAAACAGCCATGCAGAGAGTTGGACTTGATAAACTCAGTAGTTAGACATTAATCATCACCCTGCTTCAACAGCTGTTGGCATGGGGGGTAAATATACTTTGTAAACGCCAAACATTTTTCTCTCTATAGAACATGACCATTGTGTCACCTCACCCAGCATCTTGAAGGAAAAATAAAACCTGTGTCATATCAGCAGGTTTTTTTCCACAAGAATGCAAACCCCATGTATACATTTGTAAGCCAGATAAATTTTTAAACAATGGCTTAAAATAAAAATATAGACATTTTGTTTTTCTTGGGAAAAACATTTATCTCTGTACTAAAGGATATTATCCTTAAGAAAACTTCATTTAGAAGTGTTTTGCCTTTATTTTCCTTCCTAACTAACTCTCCACCAACACATAAATCTTGCAATTTTCATATGGGTTGCAGATCATAGGCGCTTTATTAATCCCATATACCTGAAATTAAGATTGGTTGTGTCAGAGCTTCTTGTACCAAAAAGGGAAAAATAGAAGCCTAGTAGGAAACAGTTCTATTCATTTTTAAATGTTTAAATGCTTGCTCTGCTGAAATAATGTTAAGCATTGTATCTCTTTTTTTCCCCCCTAAATAAGGGAAAGCACTTCCTTGCAGAGGAAGTGCTGAAGCAAAGAAAATTTGCATGAATGTTTGAAGCAGTCCTAGCCTCTGCTGTCACTTGGGAAAATAATCCAAACTATAGACGTTTAAAGAAGGTCAGTTTGGTGGTATATATGACAAAATGCAACATGAAAAATGTTCTGTATTCATCATGTTCTTTAAAAATCTGTGACATTATTCAAAAGAAAATGGTTTTGTTTGTTTGCGAGAAAGTGAAGGGTTATTCTCTCTCTAGCTCTTATCATGACTCCAGCCCTGAACTGCTATGTGGCTTTTCATAAATAAATTTCTTTATTTGAAAAAGAAGACTGTTTGGGGTTTACAGCATGCAAAATATTTTGAATAAGTTACTAGAATATTTTGTGGTTTGTTTGTTTGGGTTTTTTTATCCCATTTTTGTCTATCCTATAACATTTTTTCTCTATAATTTTTTTCCACTTCCCAGTGAGAAATGTTCATGATGGATGTTGTATAAAATCACACTCATATTTTCCTCAAGAATATTTGTCCACATGTAGACCTACTGTTTCATATTAAATGATGGTACATGGTGTGTCTGTGTGTCTGTATGTAACATCCACAAGTTCCCTTCCTAACTAATTTTTTTTTGTCTTCTGCAAGTAAATTTTCCCTTTTGAATAGAGCAAATAACATAATGAACAAGGTGACCTGATCCCTTTCTCTAGGACAGAAAACTGAAATTACTGGTAAATAGAGTATCCTGACATTAGAAGTTTGCTACTGTTATGAAGGTCTCTGTGTTTCTAGGGTACAGACTGCATATCAAATTAGCAGATGGCTTCCTATATATGATGGTACAGATGGAGATCTAGGTTGCAGGATTTCAATGTATCTGATCTTAGGCACCACTCATTACATAAGAAGGAAAACTTCCAGAGAATGAAGAACTTGACTGACTGAAAAATATCGGACCCTCTTTAACTGTCCTTCTGTTGGCTTTGAGATGCAAACAATGGTTGCAGAGAGGACTACAGGTCTTGAAAAATGTAAAGTATTTTCTGTTCGCAGTGAGTTCTTGAGGGTGTGCAGACAAAACTGAGATTTCATGCTTTACTCCTGTTCTTTTATTTTGAAATAACTCTGTTCCTTGAGGATCAGAAAGCGTACTTTATGTGTCCTCTAAAATCCCACAAACCTGGCAATTTGTTTATAGAAGGATGACACACCCCAGTATTTTAGTAGATTATCATCTTATGGTAGGTATTGATAACTTTAAAATATTCACGTATTTTTAAATCTGTGACATATAGTCACGTAGTTCTTGAGCAGCAAGGGCATTAAAAATGTGTTCACAAAGCAAAGCTTCATTCATCGAATCAAACTGTTAATGAGTTGGGGAATAGTCAAGAGTCTCAGGGAATTCTCTTTTGTGTTTTCTGAAACATTTGGCATTCATACCTGTAATCACAAAAAATAGTGACTCTCTGGAACTGCAGTTTGGAATTTCACAGATGTGACTGGACAGGGAAGTCAAATTTACTTTATGAGGATGCTTTAGAAATGCTTCATTATCAATGCTGCTGTTATGCTTGAATTCTTCCCTGCCACATCTGTGCTTATCTTTCATTTCAGTGAACCTGAAAGAAGCCCTGTGCAGTGGAATGGTGCCTATGTAGGATTCTCTGCATACAGAGTTTTCTAAACCACTCTCAAATTCTGTGACATGTGGAGGAATGTTTTCCAGAAAAGCTATTGGTAGCAAGCATTTTATAGAAGAGAAGCACTTTCGCTTGGTAAAAGATCGAAACGATTGGCTTGACAAATAGTGATTTTTTTTTTCTCTAGGAGAAACTTTATTAGGAAACTGCAGGACTTCTTCTTCAAACTTCTTTGCCTTTTCCCTTTATTTTATTTTTAGGGGGAAAAGTACAGCATAAGCAGAAAATGTGAGGTATTTCAGTCTAATCTTTTGAGACAGGTGATTTAGACGAAGAACCCAAGTTAAAAAAAGAAAAGGTTAAATGTTAAATATTTTCTCCTTAAAGGTGTTAGTGCCAAAGAACACAATAAATTAGTTTTAACATGAAAGAAATGTGGTAGTTACACTATTAGCTTTTTCTTCATAAATAACATCAGTTTACAAGAAGTGGATTTATTTCCTTTTAAAATAGAATTTTATTGCAGTTTTCCAGCTGACCTTGCTCCTATTTCTGAAAAAGAATTGTTTCCAAGCACACTTTTAAAAGGAAATTAATGCTTTTAGCTCTGTGTGTTTAGCTGAATCAGCACAAATATTGCTGAGCTGATGACACCTTTTATATACCTAAAGAAGCTGAAATCCAGCACTTAATGAAGTCTTCCCTAATCTTTTGGCAAGTGAAGCAATAGGTAAAAGTTTTCCTAAGTTGCTGTCATAGGAAATTGAAATAGTATGTATCTATTTTCCTAGCACTATGTTTGTGCCAATAGAGTTTAAAACAATCAGTAATACTTTCCATTTCTCAGTGTTTATAAGCCAGCTCAAGAAAATTGTGTAGAGACGAAAAATCACCATGGAAGTTTCCAGTGGAGCACCAATCTCTCTGTGACATTTACAAAGAAAATAAATGCTGGGCGTTTTTTGAATGATAAAGGTAAAGAAGAAAAAATGCCTTTTTCCCCCCCAGTCTCCTATATTTATCTTGTCAAAAATTATTTCTTATATTTATCTTGTTAGAATTATTTCTGTGAAGCATCCTCATCTAGCAGCAATTGGGAATAAGAAATCTAATACTGCCAACACAGAAGAGTCAATAAACTGGGCTGAATTTACTGGACTTACAGAAATGTCTTTCTTTTTCTCGCATATCACTGCCAGTGAAACCAAGTACCAGTAATCTTAGGATTTATAGTAAAATCCTAAAGTTGTGTATATCCTGAATCTGTGTCAGGTAATAGTCTGCCAGCTTTATTCTGAGTATGGTTAGCATGGATTAGTAGCCATATCTCAGTATGGATTAGTAGCCATATATGTGCTTGGATATTGAGAAAAGTCATTTAAGCACACTAGGCATCAAAACCTATTGAAGAGACAAGGATACCTCAGCAGTAAAGCAATTCAAAATTTGGCTCATTCATGTTAAAATGGGAGTGTGACTGTGGAAAACTTGATCTAATGTGCATTGCAAACTAGTGCTAAAAGTTATCCTTTGCTTACTTGGTCTATGGTATAAAGTGTAACTTTCAATGCTGCAGCTGGTTATTTTTGCATCTCACCAGGATGAAGATATGTCTTTAAAGCAAAGAGAAAAATACACACACATAGAAGATTTTTTAAAACATTAATTTCTATTCTTATGCATGATTAAGATAGAACACAGACTCCATAATAGTTTAATTCTACCCTATTTTTCCTGTTTCCCTCTGAATTCATATTAACTCTATTGTAGCCCACCATTGCAGTCATAGACTGCAGGTTTTTCACTAACTCAATAATGCAAGCTTTGAGGACTTGTCAGATCTCTTCTGGATTTACATTCTCTGTCCTTGAGCTTATTACAGCTTATTTTAGCTAATGGAGCAAATTGTCCATTAGTTAGGAAACTGAAGCCCAAGTTCCGCTTTGTGAAATAATCTGATTTTATTGTATAAAAATTACATCATATTTGATAAAGTTTCAAACAAAACTTAAAGGTCAACAAGCAAAGAAAGTGGTCAAGCAGACTAGAACCACAAAAGTGGAACTACAGCTAAAAGAGAAAGGAACTCCAACAAACCTCACCCATGCTTTGTTTTTGTTCCATACAGTGATATGGAATTATTCACAAACTGAACCAACCTTGTTAATAACATTTGGTGATGCAGATGCCTACACACTTCTGTGCATCTCCGTCTAGACAACAGTGGCTTCATTCTCTCCTGGAAAGAGTCAATGTAGGCCTTGAAAATGCTGTTGTTTTATTTTTTCTCCCTGAACGTATGTAGGCATCTGCATTACAAAATGCAATGTTTATTTATGGCAAGAGATATTGGGCCCGAAAGGGTTGTGTGGACTCATTCTCTACTGTTTTAACTTGGTTATAAAGCAGAGCTCAGAGTACTGTAATGTGAAATACTACTTTCTGGTTTTGAGGGGGATTCTGTCAAAAAGTGTTTATTAACTTAGAGTATATCACATTTCATAACTTGCAGTTTGGTATTATAATTGTTATACCTCATATAGACCCCAAAAATGAAGTTGTGGATGGGAAAAGAAGGATTTTCAGAATATAGTTTTCTCCTGTGTACTGCTCATCAGAAGCTCTGAATATGCTGTCTGAAAAGATTTTGTATTTCTTGACATTTGACCGACCTAGCTCCATACATTAATCTGAAACAGCACATCCCAAACTTGCCATGCATGAGATGTCAATACCCCAAAAGTTTCATCTGCAGATGCCATTAAATATTGTTTTCCCTTGGTTGTAATTTTAATTTGATATTTAACAATGGAGAAGACCTATATGAAAGCAACATGCTTTATTAGAAAAAAATGTGTTTCTGATTATAAAACTGGAAATATAACTGCAATATAAAAGTGTAAAACCAGAAAGGGTAGACATAAAAACCAACTGAACTTGATTTCAATCTATGTAAGCAATAGTTTATAATTTGGGGGGATAAAAGGGGTTATTATTTACATAAAACTGAGACTCATTGCATCCCTTTTGATCATGATACTCTTACAGACTGAGATCTTGCCCTTCAGACGTTTTCAGAACCTGAAGAAGTTCTGGTTGCAACCTACTGCAGCAATGTCCCAAATGACGGAACTTACAAGTATCTTAAGGAACCTTTCTTTTGTCTGTATGTAATATATGTAGAATGTCAGCTTACTTGATTATGAATACCTTTGATGAAGAAAGAGCGACTTTGGGGGTCTGATTCTGATATTCCTATTTATGTCTTGCCCCTAAACACACTCCACTAGAAACTACAGCATCGAATCCTTAATCAGAGCAATTGTTGAACAGTGGGACAATAAACAAAATAGTAAATCATATTGGGTAGAAAGGCAATTGAGCTACAGTTATAAATTTACATTGTAAACATTCTGCAAGGTGTAGTGCCTAAGCTTTTTGCAGCAGTCTAACTTCAGCCTTATTAACATGACACAGAGACTACAAGTTTACTAATGCGTATTTTTAATCCTTCATAGAGACCATGCATGATCCTTTACAGTACAGAGAGAAACCTTGCCATTTGTGTGGAGTTTGCTGTGGGGTTTTTTCCCAAACTACAATTTTGCTGTATTTTGACATTTTGGGCATGGTAGACACCACAAAGGTTATTAAAAAAAAAAAAAAAGCGCCCTGAGAATGTCTTACTGAAGTTTTATTGCAGTTCTACAAAATGTTATTGGAATGAGAACTATAAGCCAGGTTCTCCACAACAGTAAATTTATAACAATATTAGTGATCCTGCTTCAGGCAAGTTCCCATATTTGAAGCTGGAAATCAGAGCTTCTGTTCAAAATTGTTTCGTAGTCATAACTAGTGGCAGTTTGTTTCTACATTTAATTTTTTGTATTACTGAACATTTTTCTATGAATAAATGTTTATTAAAGAGTTGAATTTTTTCCTACATTTTCAATATTGCTCATTAAATTTCTGATGCCAAGCCTAAAAGTTTTTGTTATCTATACAAATTTTTTCTTTACGAGATTTCCAAAATGCATATTTTAAGTAATGTTGTGAATGTGTTCAATTTTGCATAGCATATATAACAACCTTGAAGAACCATTCCCACAGTTAACGAACATGTTTCTCATGCATAGACAGTACTGCTTTAAAACTATTTCACTGACTGGAAAGGGGTTAACACATGGATTATCTTTGGAATTAACAAGACCTGTATAATTCACTTTTGAAAAGGAAGATTAGACAAAATTTTGTGTCATTCTTCAATAAATTGCATAGTAGAAGATCACACATGGTACAGCAAAATAACTAGAGCTACATAAGAGTACTAACAAAGTTTCAGATAATATAATTTTAACTAGGAAAATGCACAGGCTCATCAGTTTTTGATGGAAATTTAAAGAAGATATTTTCATGTAACTCAGATATTTAAAGTTTACTGTCAGATTTTTTCAATTAAACAAAAGAAGAGAGTCATTGAATGAAACAGTTTTATCTGTTGCCTTGTTTTTTCAAATCAAGTTTTGATACCTCCTAAATGATGTACATTTAATCTGTCTTTCGCAAGCTCTATTTGATCAGGAACAATAATTGGCAATGTTCTTTGGGTGTCTATGAACTGCAGCATGATTCTCTGTTTAGGAGAATTTCTGCCTAGTTTGCAGTACAAGCATGTCTGGGCAAGATCACATCACAATAGGGAAGATGCTGTAATGCAAATGAGTTAGCTTTATTTATCTTCTAGAAGTCTTATTTACACATAACTAGAAGTTATTAATGCAAGAAAAATTGATGGGTCCAAGACTTTCCTATTCTTTAGAAGAGATATTGCCTCCTTCTGCCATGTATAAATTTTCCTTTCTACAAAATGTTCTGTTAGTTCCTCCAACTTCACCAGAGAATAATTATTTCTTATTGTATTTGTTATTTCTAACAGAAATTGATTTGGCATTGGTTTGGCATTTTTGCATTGATGATGAAATACAGAACTGCAGAATTCCCTCGTGCTTCTGGGGAACCATCTATCTATATTAATTTAAACGTCTGTTGAATTTCTCAGGAAAACTACTACGGTCAATAATTGAACTTTACCTTCTTTCTCCCCATGGCATCATAGCTCATGTAAATGCCTCTTTTTTCAAAAAGTCTCTGCATACACATGTTCAAAGACAGTTTCCATTTCCTTTCATCCAGTCCTTTTCTTCATTAACGAAGTGGTGAATCCACCCATTCTTTCTGGTCCCTGTGTTAGCTTGAATGTACCTCTGAAGTCCTAGACATGCAGATGTATCTTAAAAGATTGCTAAAGTTTCCTTTCTGTGAACTGTGAAACAAACAGAAGAGATGTGAGGATTCAAAGGTGCCAAAGCAAATACAAAAAATTTTGGTGACAGTTTTCCCCTTAGATTTCTCTAACTGTATCTGGATAAAAGCATACAAATATTTTAAATTATTTCAGTATTAATTTGCTCTGAATAATTCTTTTGAAATATACATGTTCTTTTTTTTCGTCATCTTTCTTACATCATATCTGTACTAAGGAGATTCCTCTGTCTAAATTTTACATTGCGATAACATGGTTACACCACTTCTCCTAAAGACAGAACAAAGCTGAGGCCACTTCTTACTAAAGTAGCATTTTTTGTGACCTAGCATTGCCATATTTTAGGTGGCAAAAAAGCTGGCAGTAAAAACCTTGTTTTAAAATAAATTTTTTATGTGACGAATGATGTATTTTCATCATATTACACCTTAAAGATAATAATAAGTGAGATTAATCTTTTGCTCTTACTATAGGTTCATTTTAAAAAGCTACATAGAAGAATTTTTTTTTAAATCAAAGAAAATAAAGACTTTAATGAAGAAAATATTTGTTTTGGAGCAGTATCTAAGGTAAGAACTCCTTCCCAGTATTTAACTTAATCCCCATATTTCTAGAAATTTCAAAGCCTGCTTTATATTGTATTTCCATAGCAAATGATTCTCAGTTTTGCCTTTCCCCCCTCTGCTTCCATTTTCCTTTCTCCGTCCTGCTCCTGGAAAAATATGCTCCAGCTGAACTGTCCTACAAACCTGTTTTCCATCCAGGATATGATTTCATCTCTCTCTCATACTGTCAGTCACTCCGTCTTTTGAATTCAGACTTCTGAACATCAATGCTCTTGTCAATCTGATAAGTCATTGGCACGAAAATATAATATCTTTTTTATTATATTTCCATTCATTTCCTCTTAAAAGGGAGCTGATGGTATGTGTTCAGAACAACTCCAATTTTTTCTTTTTTCTCCTGATTCTTCTAGGAATCCCGCCTAGTTAAAAGTCATTCCTCTGTGATCTCTTCTTAATGTCTCACTTTGAGGAAGGATACCTTTTTCTTTTTTTAACTGTTTTAAGTGATCAGTATGATCTATATCTTTCTGTTTGTATTAGTTTTCTCTTCTGCAATATTCCAACAAAAATAGTAATTGAGTTGCTTCTCACTATATCTTTGTGTTAAGCAGCTTGTTTCTCTCTAGGATATCTAATTATACATTCAACTTAATTTTTTTACTAAGGAGGTTAATATTAGTTGCAATCTAATTTCAGAGTATTACTTTTGTGTAAGACAAACTTCAAAAACCATGTCCCTTTTTATGTGTTTTAATATGCTTGTTCCTCTAAAATTGAGCATGAAAAATATACTCATCCCTTTTCAAAAAAACCCACTAGATTTTTTAAAAGCTAACAAAAATCTAGACTCACACTAAATTCTCAGTGCTATTAAAATGTGGAATGTTTCGTCACATGTGGGACTAGTTAAGATAATTATTTTTCCTTATATTTTACCCCAACTCATAATTTGATGGGTTTGCCTGAATTAATTTGAGTCCAAACAAAAATTCAGATGGAAAAGTAACTCACACATCTCAAGACTACATCAATTGGTTTAGAGGAATCCTTGTGAGGCAAAATGCTGAAGTCACAAAGTTTGATTCCTTTCTGACTCTGTGAAGATAGACAGAAGGAACAAACTTACTTTACAAACCAGACGCTGTCCAATGGGGCCACTCAAACATTTTTTTTAAAATAAAACCCAAGAATCCATCCAACCAACCAACCAACCAAGCAGCCAACCAACCAACCAAAAAATCCACCCCCCAATCCCAAGAACAAGACAATTTCATATTGCTATAATAATATTACAAGGTTGTCTGTTACTGGGAATTTTAAACTAGTTTCTAGTAGCATGTGCATTTTTTTCATTGAATTTCTGTATTGGCCATTCCAAGCAGCAAACATGAATTCGTGATGAAATGCTGGATTTTCTAGACTCGCACTCCTATATTATCATGCATTCTAAAAATGCTTAAATATTTTTTCAATTATGTCATACTCACAGAAACTAGGCAGTAGTTAGATCAGATTTAAGCAAATACGACCTATGTAGACACCACTGCTAAACCAAGGAATATGGAAAGAGTATATGTATATTTGGGGAATCTAAAGCAGTGCAATCAGATTTCTTAAATATAGGTCATAAATCCCAATATTGCTGTAATAATACAAATTTGTCAGTTTTAAGCTATTTGGTAAATAGGTCTCTCTGCATAACAAAGCTGAAATTATACCCAAGGGAGACCAGCGCATATTCTCAGCATGGGTTGCAAGTGTAATGGCTAAAATTTAGGGCAAGAAATGCATGTATTCAAAGTTAATAAATAAGTACCTTTGCTTTTTCTTTCTTTCTAATTCTGTAGGATAGTTTGAATCTCGTGTATGAAACTGTCTTGGGGTGACTTTATGATGTTTATCCCCTACAGCCTGCTCTATGCCCAGACATGAATCCTGTGCCTTTCTGCACCTTTAAAACTGGGTCTGAGAGAAAGGGAGAAAAAAACCCAAGCGGTTTTGTGTTCAAGGACTGAGAGACAACCCTCCTTGTGTTCTGCTGCTGTGGAGCAGAGGAAAGCACCTTCCTGCTTTTCCCAGCTCTTTGCTCCATTTTCTTTGAAGAGAGAGACAGAGAGTTAAAATCCTTTGCTTCCCTGGGACTTTGGCTTCTTCTTCTTCTGTTCTGGACTGTTCAGAACACCAGAACACCAGAACACACCGGGAGACCTGGCACCTCAGCCTGGAGGGGCCCACACCGAACCCCAGCTCCAGAGAAGAGAAAGCCACACCCACGAAGGACTCTGAAATCTACCCAGGTTCTCTCCACAGCAAGAGGTTTTATTATTTAGCATT
>VZRQ01000461.1:758107-804124 GCA_013397975.1 Machaerirhynchus nigripectus
TTATAGAAAGTTAACAGAGGTACTGGCAGTTGTTCAAAATGTGTATGATCGGTGGTTTCTCTGTCCTAACCCCAGTCATAGTTTCAGTAGCTTGTTTGGGAGTTTTATTAATAATTGCACCCAGTTTGTTAGAGGAGGAGGGGACGGGGTTTCCCAGCCTTTCATCTCCTTCCCGTTTAAATTTGATACATTATCTTTTGATAATGTTCAGTTTCCCCTGAATGTTAAAGAGGCCACCTTCGTGGTATTTTTTCTGGTAGGATATTTTATCTGAATGCTATATGTGTCAAATTATGGAGAACCTAATGGAAACGTGTTATAATAAAGAAGTGGAAGCAATTTGACTGTGTGAAAAAACAGGTATTAGAAAATTGCTGTACAAGCAGTTGTGTGTTATGAATTAAAAAATAACCAGAAAAAGCAGAGGATTTATAAAATAAAAATAATAAAATTACTGAATATATCATTGTTGGTTGCCCTGGTAAGAAAGTTTGAGGGGACTGGGTATTGTTAGTTTGCAGAGAGTATGAATAGAGTGGGGGAAAAGGTAATAGTTTATGGCAGTGAGATATATGTTATGAAGGTCCAATACAAATTCTGCCAGAATTTTCTAGGAGGAGCAGAGTACAGCATTTAAGCTTGCTGTCTTTCAGTTTTCTCAGTAAAGGACTTAGGAGTAAAGCACTGCCTGCCTTCTACTTTTTTCTTTTTATTTAGACAGTAGCTTCCCAACAGAATCAACTATTTCTTAGAAAGGCTTTGATTTGGAGATGGTTAACAGCCGTGTTAGTATAACTAATTAGTATAACTAATTATACTACTAATAAAGATGAACAATTGAATACTGCTTAAGCAGCAGATTATTAATGTGATGTTCTTCTATGGGCAGTTTTGAAACTTTGCAAAAATAAAAAGGACTGAACAAACTTTTATTATTTGATAGAAAGTTTCACGGCATCTATGCATTGCTGAAGGAAGAGCAAAGGTAATCCAAACTGAGTCATTTTCTGCCTGCAGTGCCAGGGTTTCCCTAGTTCTTGAACAGGCACTTGGGAGCTAGGAATCTCAGGAGACCCAGCTATCAGTTTCCAGGATTCCAAGGTTGCTATCAATTAACAAACTAAGAATTAAACACAACAGTAAAGTAAAACTAGTTTGACATCTGGAAAGAAATCTTACACATCCTTTGAAATAATTCAGTTTTAACCAGCTGATTCCAATGAGGACAAAAAAAAAGTAGTAAAAAAAAAGCAAGGAAATTTAAGATTTTGGCCATCTCTAAAACCAGTGTTTGGGGAATTTCGTGTTTGCTGGGCCTAATCTGTCAGTATTCTAAGAATCAGGATATGAAAACTGAAAGACTGAAGAAACCACTGAATTGATTTGACTGGATTCAGAAGACTATTCATAAAGTGAGCAGAAATCAGATACTTATACATTACTGCTATTCAAGGTCGTTTATTATTTTAGGCTTTCTCAAATTCCTTCTGTTTTTTGGCTTCAGAAATACCCTAGGCTTAAACCTAACCCTAACCCCACTATGTTGGGGGGCTTTGATAATTTACGACAACTCCTCATCTGCCTCTCGTGAATGTCCCATGGATGTGGCTTTCCTGGGTTGGGTTTAAAACTGAGCCAGTTAGTGTAACGGAGGAGGGGTGTTCACTCCCTCTGACCAGAGGTTATGCCACACACCCAAAAACTCTGTTCCTCCTCCTCCCATCTTGGTTGGGGGGAAGTGTGTGCAAACCTGGCCTCAGCAGTTGAGCCTGTGAGCTACAGCCTCCCCCAACCCAAACCCAGCCAGAGCTGATTTTCAGGACAGCTGCTGAGTTTGGCTTTCTTTGTATACAAAGACATTTTTCTCCTTTAGCCTTGTTTACTTCTTCCTAGACCTGATATGGTTGGACAACTGTGTCACCACATTAAGCCACCAGGTTCCCTTAGGTGGCTTAACTCACAGTCCAAAATTCCAGTCAGGAGGCATATTCAGAGAGGGGTGAGCTTTGGTGGTAGCAGCTTCTTCATACAGTTTTGCTACAATGGGCAAAATGTCCTTCATAACAATATTTAAGCAATTAGCCATAACATTTTTCTCTCACAACCCAGAGCTGGAAGGATCCCATAAGAATTGTTCAGTCCTATACCTAGGCTCCACACAGAGCAACCTAAAAGTTAAACCATATTATCTTAGACTGTTGTAAAAACATGTATTGCACACTGATAGGCTTGAGGCCATGATCTCTATGGGAAGCCTGTTCCAGTTCTTACCCACTCTGTCAGTGAAAAACTTTTAAGTCCTTTATACTGCTCATCATATATTTCTAAACAAAGACTTAATGTCAAATGTACAGCAGCTTCAAATTCAGGCATATAGCAATAAAGTTAAGAGGTTTTTTCAATTCCCCTGTTCAGATTATATAAAACAAACTGAAAAAAATCCAGCTTGAATACCATTTCATGCAAGGTGAGAAACACAGGAAATTCTACAAATTTATTTACAAAAAATTCTACACTACACAGGAAATTCTATAAATTAACCCAGAAAGTCCTTCCTTTTTGACTTTATGTCTACAACATTCTGTGTCAATAGTAGTGTTATATTTTTCTAATTGAGATATTTTCAAAACACTAAAAATTATTTAGACTCTAAATTTTTTTCTAGCTCAACTAAATTTCTATATATCTGCTCTGAGTCACATTGCAAATCACCAGCCAGTAAAAAACAAATACTAATTTACTTTGATCCCTACGTAGAACCATATGCTGAAATATCACAAAATTGTGACAGAAATTTCTACCTCAACTCTCACGGTTATGGCTGAATAATCAATATTTCAGTGTTCAAGTTTTGTTCCCTGCTTTGTTTTCCAGGTTATATATCCCTTTTCATAGGATGATGTTTCCTGAAGAATGAGGTTATTGTGAGTTATATCTTAGTAAGTTTGGATTTTTGTTATGTATTGTTGTTAATATCTGTTGAATATATTACGTTAAAATTTGGTAAATGTTTTTATATGGATCTCTCATCATTTTGGTCTCATACTCTGAAAATCATTCTTCAGACTTGAAACCATTATGCCTTTATGCCACTGTGGAACTGTAATAACATCAACATATCATCAATGTTTATTACAATCTAATTCAGAAATATGTTACTGGACAGAACTCAAAGCACTTTGAGAAAATTCTCAGATATGTCAGTAACCTGGGATTTACAAGAGGGTAGTGTCTGAGAAATCCCTAGAGATGTCAGAGAAGAAAGCAAGTTATTCTTGGTAAAGTAACTTCTTTAGTACTCATTTTGCACCTTCTTAAAAATTCCATTGCTGTTTTAAACATTTTCTGAAACAAATATCTATTTTTAGATAACATCTAAGTAATAACCCACAATACACCTGGGATGGAGTTTGGTAAGCTGTCAGCTGGCAACTATCCTGACAATACAAGCAATGGTTGAACTTTCCTTTTGTTAATATAGGTCTCTGAAATCATTGCTACTAGTCTGCAGTTGTGATAAGAAATCCCAGTTTTGCAAACCTACTGGCAGTTTCCCCAGGAGATGTGTCTCATTAGTTCCAGGGTTTTGATGCCTACTGACCTGTTGCTGGAATGATGTCATTGGAGTCCAAATGAAGATAAGCTGAAAGGACGATAATACAACAGTGGTCTTACTAGAAAACCATATTCAACTTTAAATCCAGTATAATTAGGTTTGTTTTAAGATTGTCTTTCCTTAGTGGATTTGTGCCTAAGGGCCTTCAACTAACTAGCAAGGTTGATTAGCTACAAATGAGAGAATACTTCATAAATCAAACATTAAATTATTTTTATAATTGCAGTGAGATTTTGGACCAGTTATACAGTTTATTATCAGAGAATTCACAGAAAATAATTTCTGGTTCATCTCTCTGAAAATTGAATTTCTGAAATAGTACTGTAAGATTAAAAATACTATGTTCAAATAACAACTCTTACCAATGCTCCTCATAGCTATTTGGTTTGTTAAATATTTTAACAGAGGAACAATTTGCCATGTAGTGCTGTCTATTTTACTTTTAATATGACAAGCCTTACTGCCAAAATTCTAATTAGCTTCAGCCTATCAGCCACTTTTGAGATTAGTTGTACTCCATGTAGTATCCTAACCAACATTAGGATGATTACTGCAGGACTTAAGCATAATAATCTGTCCCTTCAAGAAAGAGCTTACTCAAGTAAAAAAGAGCGTGTGCTTAAAGTTTGCTGATGAGCTAGGCTGCTTCTCACAACAGGTTTTCCATTACCAATGGCATTACCAAAAGTGTAAGTCCAAATTTCTCTGATATTTCAGTCACAGCAGATTCACCCATGTATCAACCAGTAACACTAAAATGGGTAAGAAATATGACCTACATTTCACTGGCCCTGCAAAGACAAAACAGGAAGGCAACAGTGTATTCTCCTGACAGACAAGTGAGCATTTTCTTCATTACTGTCAGAAGTTCTGCAATCTGAACTCTGTTGCCTTAGAGAAATACTAACAACTTCGGGACCTCACTTAAAACACTACTTGGCAACATCAAAAGATGGCACTGTCAATAATATTTGGAAATATATCTTTTAATTCAATGTTGCCAAACCAGAGTCTCTATTCCTGTCCTGCTGAAATCTTCATCATCCCTCATAAATCATCTTTGCAGCCAAGCTCAATTTTCAAGGAGACATTGACTGAATGTATAATTCCTTCCAACATAAACATCAAAATGAAATAACCCTTCACAAAGTTCAACAGATATAGGACATAAAAAGCCAAGCTCATCAATACAGTGTAAGAAAGCTGTCACATCCCAGAAATCATAAAGAATAGGTAAAACTCCAAGTACTTAAACTCTACCATTGAAGGAGAATACCACCCCAAATTCCTCTACCCAAATCCCAGAACATAGCTGATTATTGCAAAGCCTTTCTTTCTTGATGATTCAACATACTTTTTGGCTAATATTTTTTACACCCATGGGATACACCTGCTGAGCATAGCTGATCCTTTTTTTGCATGGGAATTAGAACCAACAGATTTTGCGGGAGCAATACAAAAAAAAGAAAGTTTGGACATCTTTCCCTTAGAGCTGTGACAGGCTTGAAAGACAAAAAATACTGTGTATCTTTCTCAGTTATGAAGGAAATAGTTGGGAAACGTTGATGATGAAGAAAGATCGCAAAAACCAGGAGAGATGCTAAAGCAAGCCTCCTGAATGTTTGCATTTTCAGTGCTTGAGGCAATGAAGAACACAGTTGCTGAATACTTACCATTTGCAATGGTAATCTTCTGTCCCTACTAATGTAGTCCTCCTTTCAGCTTTTAAAGAGCACAATTTTCGTTCTGCTTCTCTGTGGCATTTGTTATTCTATTCACAGCTGGTATTGCATATATATAAGAAATGACCCATTATTGTCATGTAACTGTTAATGCTGTAAGAATCTATACAGGGCACAAAGAGCCAGAAAAAGCAATGTACCTGCAAACTGACCTTTATAATCTTAATATGTGCTACCACATATTAAGAATTATTACGCTGTTCCTTTCACCAGAATAGATTTCATCGGAGGTCTTGCTTTTTATCAGTTTGTTTAACATTAGTTTTGTGTGTCACTTGTTAGACGAACCATAACAAGGTATGGCAAAATAAATTAAAATAAGGAGAGGACCAGCTAGGGAGACAAAAATACTGATTAATATGATATTTTAAATCAAAATTATTTCATTTTGTTAGTGACAGTTTTATCAGATTAACTTTTATCATCTAAAATGCATGTGCGCACATTTATACACTCACATTTGCATGAAAAACTAGTAGATTTTCCACCAAATTTTGTAGAAAAGCTTTTGTATTTTTTTTGAATTTGAAGAGAAATTTGGCATTATTGTTTAAAAAAACTTGCAGGACTGCTTCTCACTGATCTGATAACCATTTCTCAGATTTTTAAATTTTATTATTATTTTTGAGCTGAACTCGATTATTTTGTGGATACACACCTAAAAGAACTCAAAAAAAGTAAATTGTAATACTTCATAATGTGTTTTGGCCAATGGATTTCTTTCAAGTTATGCTGTTTCAGCAAGTTTCTTGTGACTTTGTCCAAACACTATTAGCAAATGAGTGAAAGCGCTCAGCATAGCTTATGGCTACATCCATCATCTTTACTAGCCAAGTATTACTGACAAAAGAATGGCACAGAAACTGATTTAAAATGTGGGGGGAAAAAAATGATATAAACAACAGTTCTACACAACAGAGAATCTGCACTGTATAAAATTCTTACCCCTGCACCTCCAGAGACTTGCATCTAGCATTGCTTGAAGCTGTATTACTTATTTCTTGCCTAAAAACTGAGTGATTATTATGCTGATATGTTCTATGAAAAAAAAAAACCTAAACAAATATTAAAATTATAAAAAGAAAATCACCTAACTAATAGCAAAAAAGTTAGACTATTCTTTTTACTCCCAGATATTTTGATTAATGGGTGGACAATTGTTTTAACTGTTGTGTATTGTAAATCTCTGGGAACCACTCTAAGAGCTATACAGTGGGAGATAGATCCTAAGGAGTTTCTGGATAGGCTGCAGAGGCAGGGTTCTGTTTTGGTGTAGGATTAAAATCTGGGACAGATATGCATAATTCATTATTATATCCTGCCAGATGCATATCCTATATAGGTAGGTGTAGAGCTGTTTATTGATGTCTGAATCTCTGCTGTGATTGCAGTCAGGGCTGTGATAAGACTTGAGAAGGGTCACTTATTCCAGATGGATCTGAGAATACTAAAATCTAAGGTGTTGGGTAAAGTTTCTTTTAGACATTTTGAGAGATGTCACATTCCAATAAAGACTAATGCTGAATTCCAAAACTTTGACATCATTTACAAAGTAGACTTCCTAGTTCCAGGCAGTCTTTGAGTTAGGAAATTTCAGAAAACAAGCAAAACCACACCACTGGCCAACCTGTCCTTAAGCAGTTGAAAAAAAATCTGAGAATTTCAGCTAAAACGTGATCCCTCTGTGAGGAAAATGAACAGCATCTGTGTTTGTCTGCATTTATAAAGAGGGTGTGGTATAAGCAGATAGGACAGCTCAGACACTCACACCTTGAGTCTTTGAAGTCAAAATCATAGACTGTTGTACATCAAAATCATACCTTGATGATAAATTCATTTAATAAACAAGTATAATAAATGCAACACAGATTGTTGTCTCCAAATATTCACATTCTACTTTTAGGAAGAACAGTAGTATTTCAAAGTAATGAAAAGAAGATATGGACCTTGAAAATAATAAAATCGTAGAATGGTTTGCGTTAGATGGGACCTTAAAGACCATCCCTTCCCAGCCCCCGTGACACCTTCCACTAGACCAGGTTGCTCAAAGCCACATCCTGGCCTTGAACAAGTCCAGGGGTGGGGCATCCACAACTTCTCTGGGCACCTGTTCCAGTGCTTCACCACCCTCACAGTAAAGAATTTCTTCCTTAGAATATCTAATCTAAACCTACCCTCTTTCTGTTATCCCTTGTCCCATCAATACAGGCCCTTGCAAAAAGTACTATTCACCCTAGACCCTGTTGTTTACCCCGTTACCTCAATTGAGGGGACTGATGTTACTTGGCAATTGTACCACACTTATGGTTGAAAATGCGTGTGTGAAATACAACTTTCCTTAGTTAACTAGTAAGAATATTACCTTTAAAAGTGACTTGTGAATTGGGTACATATGGAAAAAATCTGTAATTTTCGCAGTTTTGTTACACATTCACACAGACACATATGCTTTTCAGGATAGTCAGAGGAGATATAGTGAAGGTACAATTTAGGTGTAGCTATGAGGTTGGTTTGGTAAATTATGCTACCCTGTGAGGCTGAATAAATTATTGGGAACCTAATACAGATGCTACTTACTAGGCTATCAAGCTTAATCTTTTTCTGTCTTAGGTAGCCATGCCACAGAGCCACATCTAAATATATTAAATTCCACTTTATAATAATTTAGATTTCTTGACTTTCTAATGAAAGCCCTCTTCAGAACCGTTCTCCTCCGATGGTCAAACCTCTCCTAATATCCAGCTTAACCTTTGCGATCGACAGTTGAATTGATGTGTACATACTTAAATTTAACTAAAAAAAAGATTGAACTTTGCAGATAGCAGTGCAATTTCCTCAGAAAGGCGCTGACTTCTGGGCTGGTAAATACTCTCCCCACAGAGGTATGGAGTCCGCTGTGAGTTAATATACCTGACATGGAGAAGGGCAAATTAGTTCCATATTGCTCTGCTCATAGTGCTATATATCTTCAAAATTTCTGGGGTATCACTACCCTGTCCTGAAGATATTTAAGCCTATTATCAAAGCTTGGAATACTTCTCATATAGCTGCTGGTGTTAAGTATATCTTTTTTCACAGACAGTCATATTGTCTATCTAAATAACATTTGCTCAATCAAAAAAAAACCAAAAAAACCAAAGCAACTCTACTCAAAAAGAGATATAATTAAATAAATATGGTAAAAGAGATGCAAAAGTAGAAGCAAAAAATATTTGAAAAGCATCTCTGAATCAGTTGAGGCAATATATGCCTTCTAGACCTTAAAAAATGAAATTCAAAAAGGTATTTATGTAACTGTAACAAAACAAAGCAACATAGCAAGTTTTCTTTTTATTTTGATGATGCAAACCCACCCACAGAAGAAGAAAAATGGATAAAGTCTAAGGAAATCACTACATGTATTACCTTACTTCTTGCAGTTTTGAATTTGTACTGCATTGATGGACAAGTTAATAAATTCTGTAATATTGATCTAGGTTCACAATTGTATGTATTTGGTTGTTAATGATTAAATTGTAAATAATCCATAAAACATGAAAATTAATCAAATAATTCTGACTTTAAAGGCCCTCTTGAGGGAAAACAAGTTCTTCACATGGCTGAGTTCTGTTATGCCTCTGACTTTTTATTTATAACCTGGTCCTAGAATTCTGTGTACAATACAAGATAAACTAAGTCCTGTTTAAGAAGAAATGTCCCCTTGACTAGTCAGACTATAAAGCCATGTTGAGTTATGTATGAATATTAAATCTTTTTATGAGGAAAAAAGCACTTTTTCCATTTTGCTCTAGTTTTGAATGGCAATAAATTCTAAATTGCATTGATTGATAACTGTTAGGAGAAGAACATTAAAAATTAAAGAAATGTGTTTCATGTATTTCCTGTAAAGCTAATTTAAAGTGTTAGTTAAATATTTTTTTCAATTAATAAACCCTAAAATCAAAGATCTATCTGTTTTCAATGCACACTTTTTTTGTTTTGGTCACATTTGTTTAACTGTGAATGGACTAGCATTTTGTGCAGCAGGGACATTGTATCTGTATTCACAGGGAATATTTCTTAAGTTTGCTCTACAGACTAACATTCTAATCTTGCCACCATACCTTTGCACCACCATACCTTTGTCTCTTTTGGATATAAATTCACAGAAATCCTGAATATGTATCGTAGATGTCACATACACTTAGAAACAAATTTATATATGAGTAATGAAGAGAAAGGATAGATTTTTAGGTTCTGTTGTCAGTTTTATCTGTAACTTTACTCCCTTCTTTGCAGTCTTCTCTCTAATGAATACACAATATCTCTAATGAATACACAATTCAGCCAGGTCACTGAAAAGTCGCCTGCCAGACTACCTACTGATTTGAATGGAATGAAATGGTGTGGATCATAAATTGGTGCTATAAAGTATGAGTCATGGAGATATGATAACAGAGACTGTATTCCAAGCTCTGCTCTCAGTTGTTTAAATCAGTGCAGCTGAAGTCTCAGTATTGTCTCATTTCAAAAGTCTGTTCCGCCACAGTATCAGAACTAAAATTTTAAGGTCATCTCCAGTCATGTTTATTCACATGTATTTTCCTAGATATAACTTTCATACCGTCTTACCTAACACTGTCTTACGGAGAAAGAAATAAAGTAAATGTTCAGATGTGTAAATTTAATGTTCCTCAATATATTTAAACACATTTACATATCACAGTAGGTATTGACTAAGGTAGTAGCATAGATATCATTATGAACCAAGAATAAATGAGTCTAACACCAGACAGATTAATGTAGAGCATATCACTAATAAAGTGCATAGAAACCAACTTTTACAGTAATTGTGAAGTTTGTCCTTTTATTTTTATTTATGAATTTACCTACATTTTAAAATAAATCTGTTTAACCAGGAACCTATTTTCAATATTCTAAACAGTTTCCCAGTGGAAAGGCAAAACATTTTGAAAGGTTTTAAAATAGCAAACACATATGTCTTGATTTAAATTACTTCAGTTTAAAACTCTAAACAACTTCACTTTTTTTCTTATGTTAATGCCAATTATCATAAAGTGCTTCTCCCAATACTCATCATAATCACAGATCACTCTATTTCCATAAATTCTATTTTTAAAGGCCTCCGTAGTTTCCATGGTATTAACTTTTTCTATATTTTAATTTTTAAGCTACAGTTAAGTTTACTTCAGTTTCTGTCACCATGTCTTCCAACAGTATGTTAGTTTTGCTATCATTTAACAGAGATGCAAGAATTTTTCTATATTTTCCTCTTTCATTGCAAAGATATACGGACTTCAGGCCTCGGAGAATGTTATTTTTTGTATATAAAAATATACATATATAAATACATTTTTTGTATCTTCTATGACACCTTAATAAATACCCATTCTTGATTTATTATCTGAAAAATGTATTTTCCTAGTTTTGTTTTAGTTTTGAGAGAAAAAAAAAAATCAGTTTATGTTGACTCTTATGTGAAAACCAGATAAAGGAAATACATTTCTTATAAGGCATCATTTAATAGTCAGTGTAGTAGGGTTTGGGATTTTCTCACAATCCTGTTCATTAATTTATATTATGTTCAAACCAGCTACCCAGTGAAATTACCAAACACTTATGACCAGCAAAGATTTTAGCAGCACACAGATCCTATGGTTTTTTGAAGTTTCCTTTTTCAGAGATTTAATAAGCCATTTAGCTGCTTGAGACAATCTCCTGTTTCTTTACAGTTCCTTGTAGTTACAGCCAGGGAGATTTCTTCTCACTTACCTGTCAGCACAAATTTAAAGGCAGTGACAATAGCAGTGAGTCCAGTCCAGCTACACTGGCAACCTTTGGTCTTGCACAGGGCTGTCCATGCTCAACCAGCCCTGAGCTTTCTACAGGATGATGTCCTGCCTTGACAAATGTGGAAGGAGAGCACAGGGCAAAAGAGGGAACAGAAACCTTATGGCACAGTAGGTAATAAAAGGGATTGTCTTGTCTAGACAGGGAATATAAAAAGGCTAAGAATGTATACGGTTACCATCTCACACAGAGCATGAGACACTGAAGAGGTATTGCAAATAAAAGCCAGTATCAGGTACAAACTGGCCACAAATGAGTTCAGAGGTTAAAAAAAAGGTTATAATACCACTCCTAAATCTTACACTCTTACTGCTGGATTTCATTATCAATAAAATTTTCAGTGCAATACCCCCAGGAAAAAGGTCCTGACTTTTTCCTTTAGATCAAAGATAATTTTCCAGATGGAATTTGCATGTTATGGTGCTTGAGACAGGAAAGCACTGAACTGGCACTACACATCTCCTCTGCTCCTATATTCCCAAATAGTCTCAGTTGAATTCTCCAAATGGTATAAGATGATGTCGTGGTTCGACGTAGCTAAGAGCCACACTCCACGAAACCTGTTATTTTTCATACGGGGAAATATGATTATATTGAGGAAAACTATGCAAGGCAAAACAGGTCCACATGTAAACAGTTACAACATAAAGAAAAATTTATTGGTAACAAAATTAAAGGTAAAAAGGAAAAAAATTAAAGTAAGAGTACACTCCCCTCTCTTCCGGCACACTCCACTTCCCTTTTTACCTAATTCGCACAAAGGGGAAAAAAACATGGGTCTGGTCAGTGTTGCAGTTCTTAAAAGTCTCTCCAACATTTGAGGAAAAAGGAGTTTTCTTCTGCTTAACGTGGTTTCCAAACTGTTACCTGCAACAGTCCGCCCAAAAAAAAACCTGTTGCAGTGAAAATATCTCTCCCATAGAAAATCTCATGGCCTATCCATACAGCAGTCATGGGCCCATAGACATAGGGTTTCAGTCTTTTTAAAGAAGAGTTATTCTGGCCTGAAAACAAAGGCTCTCTTCTTCACCAAATCTCTAGAGCTAATACACGTAAAGGGTTTGTGAATGGCTGATATTTCTATTACTGCTAATGGACAGCATGTTTCAGTTATTTAGAAATTTAAAACCTATCTTCCTCCCCCAAATTCACTAGAAATTGCCGAGGTCTCAGCTCTCCAGTTAGACCTGCCATAATTTCAAAGATAGCCACAGAGTACAGAGAAAAATTATTCCAGTACACTAGATGAAGACTTCTGCTTGCCTGATGTCATGCTCATTGAGGTAACTTAGGTTTCACAAAGTTTCATAACATGGTGTATCAGTTTGCTTTGTCTTGTCTTAGAGCTGCTCTTTTCAATGAAAGAAATAGATATGTTGAGTAAAATCTCTTAAACAAGATCACAGACTAGAAACAGAATCTTTTAGGTCAGAGAAGAGCTCCAACATCATCAAGTCCAACCTTTGACTGAACACCACCCTGCCAGCTAGGCTAGAGAACAAATTGCCATGTCCTGTAATTTCTTGAACACTTCCAGGGATGGTGACTCCACCACCTCCCTGGGCAGCCTGTTCCAACAACCCTTTCAGTGAAGAAATTCTGCCTGAACCTCCCCTGGGGCTGCTTTAGGACTTTGTCCTCTCATCCTGTTACTGGTTGCCTGGGAGAAGAAGACAAAACTTTCCTTGTTACAACCTCCTCTCAGGTAGATGTAGAGAACAATAAGGTCTCCCCTGGGCCTCCTTTCCTCCAGATTAATCAGCCCCAGTTTCCTCAGCCACTCCTCATATGACTTACTCTCTTTAGAAGCCTATGAATTCAGTTTCCCCTAAATGTTGAGATCACTGTGTCATCTGAAATGACAGACTATAGGGGGGGCAGGGGTGGTGGTGGGAACATCATCATGAACTAAAAATTTAAAAAGAGCCATGTCTTCCATTTTCTTTGAGTTAGTGATATATGGGGTTTTTTTTTTATTTTAAAAAGAATGTTTTACTTAGCAAAAATAAGCACTTAATCTAGAGAAAAATGATTTTAAAGTTGTCACTTCTTCTTTAATTCAAATGGTTGTAGGTTCTTCTTAGCAATGTGACTAAAGGACCCATCGCAATTCTTATCTTCTAATTTCCTATTTTTATAAGTTTGTGTCACATTATTACTGTTATTTAAAAGTAGAAGGTTGCATTTAATTGCTTAATAATTACTCAGTTGTAGAGCATTTGTAAATATTACTGAAAGACTGATAGAGGTTGATTATCCTCGATATAACCAAGGCTCTATTGCACATAATCAAAGTGGAATATGAAGTTACAGGAGATCTATTAATTTCCCTCTATTCCCAAACATTCTCACTACATTTATAGACATATGTGTTTGTGTGTATATGTGTACAGATGTGCACATACATATAGGCATAAAATGGTTTTTTACTAGTCTGTTCTGTGACCAGCAGCAGTGCAGTCATCCCAGCAGTGATGCCAGTGTAGATTTGTTTGTTACTTGTGCCCAGTTCAAGTAACAAGTCTTTATTCTCACAAGAAAGAGGTCTACAGTAACAACAGTTAAAATACCAGCTCATTAACGCAGTGTATTGCTATACATAGTGAAGTAGCACCAACGTTGTGAAAGAAAAGAACATCACAGATAATAGAACTTTCACATCAAGCTTCAAAAAGCTATTTCTTAATGATTTCAAACAGCAACTTCTTGTCTATTCCATATGTTCACTGGGCATTGGAAAAAATCTTTCAGTGGGAAAATTTCTGCCTTGTGGGACCAGAGAAAGGTTTAGAATGGTGAAGCTAAGCTTTGACAAGACAGAGATGGTCGTATTTATTTTTCTTACTTATTAAGATACTAAAGACTGTAATTTTTTCTGTATCATAATGATTCAATCATACTGATTCTTTGCATAATATAAATAATGTTTATAAGTGAATGCGTATATGTATATATATAACATATATCTGGTATGTATTGTACTGAAAAATACACAAACATGCAATATATATTATACAACATATGCCATGTATTACACTACAATAGCGTAGTGGGTTGGTTCGCATTTCTTACCTTCTGTGAGATAAGAATTAGGAGAAATGCAAAGAAGGCTCCAAACGTAAAGAATATAAAGAAGTTTATTAACAGAACTAAAAGAAAAAGGATTGGGTCAAAAATAAGGGTCAAAATACACCTTCAGAACACTTCTCTTCCCCCCATCCTCCTCCCTCTTCCCAGTTACAACATAAAGGCACAAACTTGAGATTATTTCATTCAGTTTACCACCTATATAATAGTCTTTCATCAGTTCACTTAGGGAAAGGAGTCCCTTTGACCCATGCTATGGGGCTTCTCCACAAGAAGGAGTCTTCTCGTGGCTTCCAGTGTAACAGCACAACAGCTGCCCGGGGTGGTTTTCTGCTGGCATGTGAAAAATCCCTTCCCTCGACTTACAGCTTTCCCGACAGCTGTTTTCAAGGATTCAATCTTAGCTAATGGGGTATTATTTTAAGCATTAGCTGTTCAAGAGCACAGGTTCTTGTCATCTGCCTCTAGGATCATCTTCATCTCTGGGAACAGAGGTCTTCTTCTTTCCCTGGGAGCAGGGTTTTCACTTCACCACTATTTCTCGCTGGTCAGGCTTCTCAGTGAATCACAGCTACTTCAACATTTACTGATTCCAGCACAGGCATCTTTGCTCGTGGCTACAGTTTGAACGCTCTATCCCCCATGCTTATCATGAAATTACAAGGGGTTCTGCAATATGTCATATTCCATCACCATAGCTGTACAAAAGAATTTCAGCTTTTAGGTTAAAAGTGTCTCCTCTCTCTGGGCTTCAGCTCTTTCTTCTTCACTGACTTTGGTGTCACTATCATGGTGTCTATTTGTGTGCCTTTGCCTTTCCCTTTCCTCTGACCTGGGAGAGGATTGANCCGGCCTGCATGGAGCCACTGGTTGTGGCCCGGCCTCCCCCCCTGCCGGCGCCGAGCGGTCAGGCCCAGCCAGGCCCAGCCCTGCCCACCGGGCCGAGTGAGCAGGCCAGTTACCTGTCCCAGGGTTGGAAGCAAGAAAGAGTTCCTGGGCTTCCACACGGTTTAAATATGTAGATTTCGAGAAGTGTTATTGGTCTAAACAACTGTCCATCAACTCAGGTTCAAACCACCATAGATAGTGATAGTAATTACTACAGTATATAAATAAATATAATTGCAAAAAGCAATACATTTGTATCATAATTTTTTTTGTTCAGACTCAGATCTATTTCAGTCATCAAATACACCTAACACAAGTTATTTTTAAGTTTTTCAGACTCTCCACTGTGAATTACCTCACTTCTAGAATTGCATTTCACCAATTTAAATATAATACAGACTAGCGATTTCATGAGGACTTTTAGGCAGAGAATAATGACACCAACCATCTACTTTATCAAACTGAATGAGGTATTGTACTGCTTTCAAGGCAAACCACCAGGAGTGCTCTGCTCCCTTCATCTCCATTCTTAAACTTTCTGGATTAAAGGATTTTGTCCTAACTTGTTTAATTTAAAAACAGGTTTTAAAGCTCCTGGTGCAAAATTTATTACTGAAATATTGGGGTCTAATCTTCTTCCACTATTACAACTTAAAACAGATATCCTAACACTGAACATAATTGCAATGAGAGTTTGAAGGGAAAAGATCTCTCAGTTCAGACCTGGCACAGACTGACTCTCACAAAGGTGTGTTTCTGTTAACTTTCCCAGAGACATTCCAGATTAACAGCTGTAGAAGTGATGCAGCATGTAGGAGATAACTCCTATCAAACTCAAAGGCTTAACCTCCTGGTTAAAATGATGTTAATGAAGGAGTCAAACTGAGCGTCCCCTTTTCCACTCTCCTGTCATACCTGTGTTGGGTTAATGTAAGAATAATAGTAGCTTATTATTCTTTTGCACAGAACAGTGTATGCCCCCAATACTACTTTTACCTGAACATAGCTAGACATTTTGACTGAAATTTTAATTTGAAGGGGTGTTCAAAGTATTACAGGCCATTTGTGTTAGCAAAGGACAGATGAAAGAGGACTCTGTCACTTTAGCTAAAGTCTTCTTTGTTTTCATAACACTTAGGCTGTCCACCCCCCTGGTGACATGAGGATATTACTGTGATGGTAGGCAGTACACATGGACAACTACAGCTCTGACTGGCGCAGGGGTCTCTGGCCTGAAAGGGGCTTTAACTGTGAAGGGCTTCAAGGGACAGAAAGTGCCCCTTGCTGGTTGCCTCTAGCACCCCAGAGCCTTCTCTTCACAGAATCACAGAATCACAGAATCACAGAATCACAGAATGAACTAGGTTGGAAAAGCCCTTTAAGATCTAGTGCAACCTATGACCTAACACCTCCTCATCAACTAAACCATGGCACTGAGTGCCACATCCAGTCTTTTTTAACACGTCCAGGGACGGTGACTCCACCACCTCCATGGGCAGACGATTCCAGTGCCCAGTCACTCTTTCAGTGAAGAATTTTTTTCTAACATCTAACCTAAACTTACCTTAGTGTAGCTTAAGACTGCGTTCCCTTGTTCTGTCAGTTGTTGCCTGGGAGAAGAGACTGACACCCACCTGACTACAACCACCTTTCAGGTAGCTATAGAGAGTGATGAGGTCACCCCTGAGTCTCCTTTTCTCCAGGCTAAACAACCCCAGCTCCCTCAGCCATTCTTCATAGGGCTTGTGTTCCAAGCCCTTCACCAGCCTTGTTGCCCTCCTCTGGACACGCTCAAGTGTCTCCACGTCTTTCCTGAACTGAGGGGCCCAGACCTGGACACAGCACTCGAGGTGTGGCCTCACCAGTGCCGAGTACAAGGGAAGAATCACTTCCCTTGTCCTGCTGGCCACACTATTCCTGATACAGGCCAGGATGCCTTTGGCCTTTTTGGCCACGTGGGCATGCTGCTGGCTCCTGTTCAGTCAGTGTTTGAGCAGTACCTCCAGGTCCCTTTCTACCTGGGCACTGTCCAGCCACTCTGTCCCCAGCCTGCAGGGGGTTGTTGTAGCCAAAGTGCAGGACTCGGCCCTTGGACTTGTTAAACTTCACATTGTTGGACTCTGCCCATCTACCCAGTCTGCCCAGGTCCCTTTGCGGAGTCCTCCTACCCTCCAACAGATTGACACATGCTCCCACCTTGGTGTCATCTGCAAATTTACGGATGGTGGACTCAATCCCCTCATCCAGATCATCAGTGAAGATGTCAAACAGGACTGGACCCAGCACTGATCCCTGGGGGACCCCACTAGTGACTGGCCACCAACTGGATGTAGCACCGTTCACTATGGGCAAAGATAAGCACGTGGCAGCACAAGGGAGCACACGGCAGCACAGACCCTGGCGGGAGGAGGTGTCACTCAGCAGACCCCTACAGAGAGCAGCCTGCCGGAAGCTGACAGACCAGTGAACAGTGCATGATCACCCCATAGAAGGACATTGAAAAGATGGATTTCTGATGTGGCAACACGGGATTGGTTGTGTAGTGAGAATTGCCATGTAAGGAAATGCTGCATCTTGGGGAAGTATATAAAACCAGCTTGTTTCCTTTGAATAAACAATCCAGATTGGAAATTCAGATCGGAGATCCAGGAACCAGAACCAGACTCAGATTCAGCCTGAATTTCAATCACTGACAGTTCACCACCACTCTCTGGGCCCGGCCATCCAGCCAGTTCTTAACCCAGCAAAGAGTGCACCTATCCAAGCTGTGGGCTGCCAGTTTTTTCCACTAACCTGGCCCCTGCCCCATGGCCATGGGGCCTCACTCTGTGGTGGTGCAGGGTGCCGTGTGCCCTTCTGTCCTCTTCAGGGCAGTTTCTCTGGACCTTACTTGCTCTGCTGGAGGGCTGCCCTCCTCCCCCTCAGTATGAGTGGCCTTACTGTCCTCTCTGAGCTGGGCTGATGCCCAGCTTGGTGAAAGGGCACATTTTACAAGGCATGAGTCCTTCCCACAAAACTATGTCAATGTGAGACTGTTCAGGATTTAGACCAACACTTCTGCTCACAGTGCTTGGAGTTGTGACCAGCCTGTGTTTGGCTGACTGCCTTATTGCTTATGCAAGAAGGACTGGAAAGAGGAGAGCAACCTATACTGTGATTTTAAAAAGACTTCTACTACTACCAGCTCCAATAGAAATCTACCCTCTTCCAAGTGCTACATTTCATACAGAAAAAGAACACTAGTCTCTGTGGGTTTTTTTCCACAGTGACTTATCTTTCAGTTTTCTCAGAGAAAAGCTTTCAAAACAGGTGTTGACATGCCAATGATACTCCTCCAGCCTCCACGTAGATGATGTGTTGAACATAAACAATGGATCCACATAAAGTCATCTTGTGGACTCCAGCACCACTGCAGTAGCAGAACATGTAGAAGTAGTAGCAGCATGTTTTCCCAGAGAATGCAGAGCTGAAGAAAGCTGTTCTCTGTCTTTAGTAGTTCTTAAATACAGCTCCAATGTGCGCTCTTATACCTCAGTCCAGCAAAAACTGGATTGTCCCACTTCTGGATTTATGCTCTAGTCAACAAATGAGTGCTTTATTCTCACAGAAAATAAAGTAAACTAACCTCAAGGTACAACTACAGTTAAACATACCAGTTTATGGAAAAAGGGTATTGCAAGTGACCAAACAGAATATAGAGATGTTTTGATGAATCAAGCCTTAGGATTTTAATCTTAAATGTACTGTTAGTGTTTCAGATTAAAACAATATTTCCACCATCTCTTCCATTCCTGTACTGGAAATGGACACTGGTAAAGGCATCTCAATATACATCCAGGAGCTAACAAAATAGCTTGTTGACACAACAGGTTAGAGTGAGAATTCTGTAAAAGGAGTATCTTCAGGAATCACTAGCCTTCTGGAATTAGCAGTTATCCTCTGTTATATCCCATATAGCACAATTTCAAGGTACTTAATGTTCATCTAAACTTAGTTTATCACATCTCCTTCTGTTATAGCCTGAAGTGCAGCTGCTCTATTTTTTATTTTTTTTTTAGTGAGCTCCCTGTTTTACTGCAGAATTCTCATTGCTTCAGTATGTCATGTACTGTTGATTTTTGTCTGCTCTTTGCATGCAATTCATCTTCCTGTAGCTCCATTCATGATCTATGAGGCAAATGATTTCACCTTACATTCAGCTTACAGTGCCCCACAGATCTGCTGAAAATGAACACATGGTAGGCTGAGGTGAAGAAGCAGTCTGTGATTTTCTTGTTTCTGGGCTGTATCTGAGGTATCCACAAATTGTCTCCACTTATATTGAAAGCTGCTGTTTCATCCTCTGGCCCAATAAAGCAAAATGCCTGTATGAAGTGTTAGTTTGCTGCTGTGTTGCATGCAGTGTTGAAAATAAGCAAAAGAAAACCAGATTTCTTTCCTATAAATAAAGCTTGCAGGAGTATTGCTGTGCTAAATATAGCTGAAACACAGAGCTCTGGATATGACAGTCTTAATATGATCACTGTGTTTGAGGGGCTACATCTGAGAGCTGTCTGTGTTAAGTTGGAGAGCATATGGGTTGCTATTTCAGATACTACCAGTTAACATGACTGTGTGTGTTTATTTATATAGAGCTAGGTAAAAATGTTTCTTTATATTCTAGAAACCCATTTTGAAATTATTTCATGAGTGAGTCCAGAACTATGGGGAAATAGATTCCTCTATCAGAATAGACAAAAGCATGGATTATAGGACATTAATGCGTATTCATATTCTTGCCTTGACCATTTACCAAGCTTTTCTGTAGTAGGTAGACATTCACCACAAAATTCCCTTAATCTTCTCTCAGAGGTATTTTACTTCATAAAAATAGTTGCATGTTCTTTGAAGCAAGACTATAAACTTTCTTGTTCCAAATCCCCTCAAAGTGTCTTACTGTCCTTGCAGGTTCTGAACAGAAGACTTGTACTCTTGCCTGATAAACATTTTACTGATGGCACAAAAGTCAACACAGTGTTCTTTTTGGCTGCTTACCTTGTTTGAGGACTTACTGTGAAAAAAACTTTTCCCACTGGCTGTCCTGACCATGAGTCTGGTTTTTTTTGCTGGTGGTGGTGAGTTTTTTCTTTGTTTTTGTTTTGTTTTTTTTCCCATTCCAGTTTTGAAAAGTAATTTTGCTGAGAATAGAAATTTTTCTACATCAAGAGTGGCTTTTATGGCTAAGTGAAGCAATAAAAAATACATTACAGAAATGTTGATTTGCCACAGTTATAATTTTAACACAGTCAGGGAGACTTTTGTGGTTTTACATAATTTAGGCAGTATATATGTGCAGTATATGTCAATACATTGTGGCATAGATTTGACTGAGGCATTAAGTCATAATTCTGATACCATCTAATGCCTGGTGTTTAAAGAGATAATCAGCCACTCACCAGAAAGTCTCTGTCAGATAAGAACTGCCATATAGTTCTATAAATACCTGTCTGTGCTTATGGCACTTTTCTGCTTTCTTCAGGAAGACAAATCGTGTTCTTAAAATACGAAGAGTTATCAATGCTTTGAGTGGTACAGAAATAAAAATACCTTTCTCAAAACTTTACTGTGATTGATGTTAATTACACCTGTCTACTGCCGAGCAAAATCCAGCATTGTTTTCTTGAGTGCTTTTCCAATATTATTATAATACTTGAGCATAAGTTGAATAATAATCAAATAAAATTCTTTTTTTACATGATGCTAAAATATAGTAATAGATTTAGTAATGATGAAATAGGATTATTCTTCCCAACTTTTTATTCTTAATTTGCCTCTTGGTGTGATCATGCTGTCTGTCTGGAAGTTACCCATAATAAGTTCTCAGCAGTCTTAACCAACTACTGAACCCCCTGCCAAACTCAAAGAGAAGTCCTTCCTTGTCCCATTGCTCCAAACCCCTAATAGTTGGTTGAACAGGAAGACTCAGTTCCTTGTTCTTGGAAATAAAATTTGTGAGAACTCTGTGATTATCCGTTTCTTCTCGTAGCAGCAAGTTAGTCAGTCACCTGACAGGTACATACAGGAGAAAAAGTTGGCATTTACCAGCTCTGTCTCTATGTAAGGATGTTTCATGCAGTATGGTGGGGTGCATTACAGAGAGCTTAGAGGCAAGGTGCCACAAATCTCCAGGACACCAAGGTTCACTGTCTGGGCTATTTAAGAACAATCCCATTTGAGCAGGATGATTTGTTGAAGTCAAAACAGTTTTCAGAAACAGTCCAGAGACATTTACAATATTTTCAGTGTAAAGGTTTTGATCGAGAACAAACACTAAGGAGAGAAAGTCTTGCATCAAAAAGTTGACCTTTTCAACATGAAGCAAAAATTTTGACACACTTCCAATTTGAAGTAGCATTTACAAGGGTTTGTTTTCATGCCAAAGCAGAATAAAACAAATCTGGAACTTGAAAGCTGTTAGTAAACCAAAGCGCTATTTTCTAGCAAGATCTGCTTCTCACTTTTAAATAGAATAACTTTAATATTTAAAGATATTAACGTAATAACACACAACTTGAACATTAATATAATATTTTCTTATACCATTTTAAATTTCATTATTACTATCAAACATTTCTTAGAATCTATCAGGTCACGTCATCATTAATCTTTATTTGTTATTTTTGAAAAAAGCAACATCTATTGCTTAAATTGATGTAACACTGAGAATACATAATATACAGGAATATTTTAGAACACTGAGTGACAACTCAACCATACAATTGGACAGATACATAAGCTAAATAATTGTAACTCAAATACAAAAAATATTGCAGGAGTAAAGGTTTGTAACATTCTTTTCTAGATTGCTTAGTCTTTTAGTAGTCTTTTTGTAGTTCTATACTTGCTGAAATCCATTTACTGAACTGGGTATTACAATGTCTTTAAAAAATGCATCAGAACAGTCCCAGCTGAATGTAGCATTTAGTCATCATTGATTTCTGTGCAGGGATCATCAAAATGCATGCACTGAAAAGATCAGAGTTTGCAAATCTTACCTACTGTATGCAGGTGTACAATTAGTGCTAATAAAATGAAAAAGACATTTCAAATGGCTTCCATAGTATTTGTAAAAATGCATTTGAAAAGAAAGGAAATCTCATACAGTCACATTTCCATACATGTGTTTCTCATACAGCTTTTTTTTCCTTCTATTTGTCATAATTTCATACACCTTATTATCAAAAAATTATTACACTTATAACAAAAATTGCAATCATGAACCTTGATTTGGACTTGCAATAGAGGAATGTGCTATTTAATTAAATGAAACCCTAAGTAGTGTTTTTATTAATATTTATCTTAATTAATTAATTTACTCTTTTTTTTCTTCTTGTAAGGGTATAAAGAGTCTTCATACCTGTTGTGGACCCAATTTCATGGATGTTGCTTAAAAATAAAAACAACTACAAAATATGGTGTGATAGTTTGGGAAAATAAAATCTAGAAAGCAGTCACAAGCCATGCAATAAACACTTTCTTTTGCTGACCTCACCATGTGCTTGGTATTCAATCTTGCTTAAAAGGATCACTTGTATAAACCTAATGAGTCATATGAAATGGTTCCCTATTTTTCTGTACATATAATTTAGGTCCCGAAAGTGTTGTTGTAAAGACGCATCAAAGAAGTCATGGGGGCAGAGGCACTTTGACCACGATGCAGAGACACTTCAACCACATGTATGTGAGGAGGATAACCTCAGGTACCAAGATCTGGGCAGTTCAAAGATGAAGAGCAGGTGCCGTGAATGGGCTAAAACCCAAGAACAGCAGCCACCTTTGCAGACCCTCAGGTCTGCACGTGAAGTACCAAGGAAATTGCACACTTACACTGCTTTCTAGAGTCAATTGGCTTGATTGTAAACAAGGCCAAATGTAAAATCACCCAAAGCATGTAAAGCTTTTATCAGTCACTACTAAAATAAATATTGCAACAGACACTGAAGTAATAATTCTCGCAGGAGAGATACTGAAGACAGTCGAATGCTTTTTCATTAGCACATTTCAACCCGTACAAGAGAAGAAGCTGAAAAACTCTAACCTTCAGAAATTAAGAATCTAGAAGGAAAAATTTGATGACCCAACCAGTCACAGTGAATGCACTTTAAAGCTAGAAAATATTTTACACTGTAGTTGTAGAGTTGTTCCTACTAAATATTTTTCTGAGACAACACTTGGACATGACAGAAACCCCTGCATTCTTTTTGGAACTGTTTGATATCAAGTGAAACAATCTGAACACAGTTTTATTGTTGTTTTTATACATTCTGCATTAGAAATCTATGTAAAATCAGGAATAAAGAGCAGTTTTTTCCTGCCAGCATGCCTGAGATAGAAGTTTCTCTGCATGCTATTGCTGAATTTTAATTTTTTAAGCAAGTTACTTAAGGAAACACTATAATTGTCAGTCTTAGCCATTAAATCTATTGCAACACCTAGATACTCGTAACAGGATCATAATATGGCAAACAAGCTTTCCTGATCTTTGGAGTTTTGTCATTCTCAGACAGCCTGATGAATGGATGTTTATGCTTGATGTAAAGTTGAGGTCTTTAAGCAATTAATAGAAGAGATTCAAAATCGTAATAATTTATTATTTTAGAAAAATAGAAGATAGATATCCGCAATTTTTACAGGTAGGTTGTTTACAAGTGTATTTTCAACATAAGAAATCATTTGTCTATAAAGGTTTTGGCTGAAAACACATTCAATGAGAGGCAAAAAGTGGAATACAATTTATAGCATTTGTCAAAAGGTTTGTAAGAATTCGTGTACTGACATCTTAAAATTTTTAAAAATTGTTTTTATATGAATGCTTGAAGAGATGGAATGACACAAACAATAGAGTTAATATAACATAGAGACAGTTCTGGTTTTCAGTCTAAAATTTCTGTGGCATTGGAGTGAACTTTTAGCCTTCATAGTAATTTTATAAAAGGTAAAGAGTTGAATTCAATATTTATATACTCTTATTCACAAGCAGCAAATGCTCTGCATTGTTATTTGTTATTGAAAAGAAGAGAACAACTAAGGTCTCTCTAATACATCTTTTTAAAGTGGTCTTTATTTCTGAAAGATTCAGAAAATTTTAAAATAATTTGATGAATACCAAAGGGACATAGATATGCAAGATGTGTATTGCAGAATAAGTCCCTCCCCTCTTGTATTCTGCTCACTTTTCAATTTCTTCCAAATGCTTTGTTCTACTCATAAAGAAAGTGAGACAGGGAAAAGGAGAGGGCTAGCCTTGAATTTTAGACACTATTCTGTAAGGACAGCTGCAACATAGGACATCTGTTTCGTAAGAACATCGGCTTAAAAGGCCAAGACAAGAAATAGGAAAAGCAAGGAAAAAAAGACACAGATATGAACTCATGAAGGGAGCAGTAGTTAATGAAATCTGCCAAGGTAGCAGGTTTGATCCCTGTACGGGCCATTCATTCAAGAGCTGGACTTGGTCATTCTTCTGGGTCCCTTCCCTTCAGACTATTCTGTGATTCTGTAAAAACCAGAGTTGCTAGATGGGCTCGTAAAGGCATGAGGCCTCTGGTGACCTTGGGCAGATCAACCACAGCTTTGTAATATGTTAAAATGGAAATTAGCATATCCTGGATTTGGCGTGAAAGAGAAAACTTACTGTAGGGTGTTTGAGGGGGATCATTGAGACTGCAAAAGTCTTTTAAAGGAATGCTTGGGGGGATTATGGGAGTTTGCTAAATTTATTATAGACTGCTTAGGAGAAGGATAAAATATCAGAAAAAAATGGAAAGAGGCTATTGTAGAAGGCAGTTTCATGTAAACAAGCTGCACTTGCATGAGCCCTGTCTGTGAGCATGGCATGGTCTGTCCTCACTTCTTGGTAAATTCCTGTTTCTGTCCTTACAGAGATCTGTGTGAATGCCCATCCTCTTTTGTCTGTGTGTGTGAGATGCTAGCAAACTCAAGTCAGACTAGCTGGAGAGCAGTGTGGGTGGCTGGTATTGGAGCTGGATATGGGTGGAAGGAGGCTGGGGCCAGCCTGGAAGAGGCTAAGGGCTTTGTGTAATTTATGTGAGTGTTATTTGTGTGTATTTGGTGCATTTAAATGCATTGCACTCCTGGCTACATTTACCTACTGATGGTCACATCTACTTGCATGTGTGTGTTGGGGAAATATGCTCATCTTTACTGCTGGCTGAGTCTTGTACAGAGAACCACAGCAACTTCAGATCTCCCTGGGGTTCTGAGGTTCATTGGATTCAGTTTTTTTTAAGGGGCATAATTTATGTTGTCCTTAGAACGGTTCAAATTTTGTTTGAGTTCCATTTTTTTTTTTTTTTTTGGAGTATTACAACTCTATATGATTACACTGAGGATTATTTTTTTCAACATAGCATAGCAAAGCAACATTTCTACAAGTACTGCAGTGCCATACATGTTACAGAGGAAAAATGTGGGTTTGGACTTGCCGCTTTCCTTTTTCTTCACGGCTTTTTTTTCAAATTTTTAAATATGATCTGTATTTCCCTCATTGCAACTTGTTATTTTCTTGTTATTTTGGTAATGTGGTGTTTCTTTAAAGTAAAATCTAGTTCTTTCCCTTTCCCATTACATTATTGCTAATCTAATGATTAAAAAGAGCCTTCATAAATGTAGGCATAAGAAGACATACTTTAATTAATTTCTTGCATAAATGTTCTTTTGTACAAGTGAAATAGCAGAATTCCTTTTCAGAACATAATGACTTGGGTGTTTTTCAAAATTGACATTATGCCAAAGGTTTTGTATAAGTTTTTATGTTTATATGTTCAGAATTTTGCATACATGAGAAACACCAGAAAATTATGTTTGTGGTGACCTACTTTCCTGTTCCCATTTTTCACAGGATGTTGGCCCCTTTATTCTCATTTTACTACTGATTACTGCAATACAGAAGGATTATATTCTGCTGGCAATCACTCACTGATGAAAAGGAGGTGATGGTGTGTGCACTTCCCAGGAGTCATCTCAGCATAAATTGTGTTTCTTATGTTCTGTGACTTACCTATTTTCATACTATTTAGCATTGCACAGAGACTAGCAATTTACCCTTTAACTCTGCCTGGTTATTTTGGAGTCTTTGCAATTCATTTTCACACTTGGACATAGATTGATGTATGCCTGTCAAAATTGATGATATTTATGAAAATATCTCATCTTTGAAACTTGTATTGTTGGGTGAGTTGTTCAAATGATTTCACATCATAAATCTGTGGGGCTTCATCTATAAATGTCTACTTTGCTGCCATTTAACTCTGGCCTTGAAAAGAAAGCGACCCAAGGCAAAAAAATACTTGGATGTCAGAAACATTGAGAAGTTCAATGAGAATATTCCTTTTTTAAAGTGTTTTTGACTGAATAGAGGTTATTTTAACCAGAAGCTACTCTGAATTTATGGATGGGTATACAGAGATAGAAAGTTATAATTTCACAATGATATAATGCTTTAGGTTTTAGTTCCTCAGAGCCTGAATGTCTGTGTCTACAGAGATGGGTACAAATTGACCAAGATTCCTCTACCCATAACCTAAGTTGACTAAACAGAGACAGCTTTAAAGTATGCCTGGGTGCCCAAGCACATATATTCTGCTAAGGATCATGTGCATAAACACAGTGCATATTGGCATGGTCGTAACATTAACACAGCTCTGGGTAAAGACAGAACTGTCCAGATGTAATTGCACAGACACAGGTAAATGCATCCTCTGGCAATAACATTTAAAGTGTTTGAAAATACTTTCACTTAAGCTTCAGATGTTTCTTTATGAAAAAGGTAAAACCTATATCTTTTATTTGTTTGTCCTTTAGCCTTTCTCTTTTTGCCTTGCCTAGAATTAGAGACTGTTTCTGTGCAAAGCCCAGTGGAGTCCCAGTTTCGTAGGAAGCCTCTAAGAACTGCTGTAATGTGAGTACCCTGGTTGTTCTGAGAGTTGATGTTCCTGTTCTAATTGAGGCAGGTAGGGTAGAGTTGTGAATGCAAGTTCTTAACTTAAAGAATGCTTAAAAATTAGTAAAACCAAACAGCGTTCAAAAGGTCCACTGCCGAACATTTTGATATTTCAGTTCTTGGTTTTTTTTCTAGCAAGGGAGCACAAGACACATCCTGCAAATGCTCAGAAGAGAATGAAAAAACCCCAACATTTTATGTATTTTCAAAACCCAGTGTATTTATGTTCCTGTATAATACCAGAAATTTCTGAATTATTGATGTGATCTGAAGCATTTGTTTGACTGAGTTCACCTTTTTGCTGCATATTTCCATTGTTGTCCAGCATTTCATGGGAACAGTGACTTTGGCTGCAGAAGACATGAGTGCATCACCATGATTTCTGTCCTGGACAGTGTAGGAAAGCCGTAATGCAGAAAAAGCCAACCCACACAAACACATTTTTTGTATGTTAATGTGAAGTGTTTTTATGCTGTTCTAAAGAAATTGAAACAAATGCTGTATTTTTTTCATATTAAAAATACACTTATTGTTGCCATGTTATAATTCCCTTGAGTATTTCAATACTGCATAAACAGTGTTTTCTCTTAGGCAATTCCTAGAATGACCTGTTGGTAGAAGTAAGCTACAGAAATACAGGTATCAGATCTGTTTATCTTACTTATTCATTTAAAAATCAAATGCTTTAAGGACAAAGCTTCAAGATTTGTACATAAGACAAGTTATATTCTGTCTTGACATGGATGAAGACTGCATTTCTGTCCTAGGTTACAATTTTGATGTACTTAAGTATTCTCTTACCACCAGCTGTGGGCCATTAGCTGTTATCTCCTGCTATGACCCACCCCTGATAACAGACACTGGGCCATCAAGAAACCACTGCATGACTCATGGACTTATCTCATCCTATTGTGAGATGCTCTGCCCAGGAGGGAGGAGCCAAGCATTCCCACCTGGATATAACCTGGCCTTGGAACTGCCTAAGGCAGCCTTTTCTACTGGATTCACAGAGGAAGAGCAGAGCCTTCTACAGAACCATCACTCCAGGAGGACTGCAGCCACCATTTAATTTGACTGCTACCAACCCCCTGACCATCAGGGGGTCAGGTTTGTACTCTGACACTGTCAGTGGGTTGTTTTTCTTTTTCTCTTACTATTGCTTTTATTTTCTTTTTCCTATTAAATTGTATTTCTGACTTGGAGTCTCTCACTAGTTTGCTTTCAAACTAGAACAATATCTTTAACATCCTGAAGTCACTTACAATCTATACAATCTATATATATATCTAAAATATATACTATTGTTTCAATTCTAAATTACAGTCCTTACCTGTAAAAGCCAATTTGAATACAATTGCTTTTAGATGTAGATAATTATTACCTAGGTAATTATTACTCAGATCATCTCACAGAATTCATATCTGAGTGGCTATAGGCAATATTTTTGAAGGCATACAAGTGATATAGGAGCTTTAGGCTGTTAATTTTCATCAGGATTAGACTCCTAAATCATATAAATATGTTTATCTAAAATATATTTACCATTCAAGACAAGCATCCTGGCACATACTTTTGGTTTATTTTTTTTTACAATTTCTTTGAATTCATTTAAATAAGCAATCGACTGGGGGGGGGTGGAGCTTAGATCCTAGAAAAATTAGTCAGGGATTTCTTAGCAGTCTCAAAGCAAGAGTACGTTTTGAGTCCATTGAGACTAGTCAAGTATTTTTTGCTACAGCATAATAATCCAACCTCAAAAGGTCTTCCCTGGAAGCAGAGGTTGGACTGGCATAGGCTAATGTGTTGTTTTATATAGAAATCTGATTAATGTCTAGAATTGTACTAACCTATAAATTTTGCTAATAGCTACTGAGAGTTCCTCCAATAAATTAACCTTTTGATCTCCTTTCAGCAGTAAATCTCTTTATAAGTAGGATTATAAAAGTTAATTTAATAATATCACAGGAGTTTACATTTAATAGTGTCAGAATGGATGAGCAAGCCAGTTTAAAAACACAGAACTCCTTGGCTACAGCACAACATTTTGGACTAACTTGTTATAACAGAAATGTATTCTATATATTTTTAAACTACCAGCTCTGTTGAATCAATTCAATTCCTTTTGGGTCATCTAGTCTATTATCCTCTGCTGACATATTTAAAACTATTGTCTTTACCTGAATGATAGGAAAGTACCAAAACCTGTTGTTCTGTAACATTTAACTTTGCAGGAGAGGACACAGTGTGTTTTCCATAGTGTAGTAGGATATTCATAAGAGTGAGAGGAGTCTCCCTGACCCCTGCTCTGAAAATGTTATGAAAAAAGTGTCAACTTGTGTGTAAAAGACTGAAGATAAGAGTATGTGACAAAGGAGTTATCTAGATAATATGTAACTTTTTAGCAAGAGAAATACAACTAAAATTCAAAAAAAGCATGCAACCCTATGTATGTTTAGGTCTGTTTAATTTGCCAAAAAGTACCACAATGTGACTATTGAAAAACATATCCAAATAACAAAACAACAACAAAAAAAGAAATATATTCCTGTGAAAAAACAGTAATACAGAGCAGATCTTTCTTGCATTTAAACAGAGATGTCATGATTACTCTGTGTCTTTTTCTTCAGTGGAATACAACAGACAGTGCATCATACTGGATGCCTACTGCAGGACTCATCCAAGCTGTTTTACTTTATTCCTTTTCTCTATTGCAACCAACTATTTTAACAGAGTAAGGCAAATTAGGGAGTGGGATAGGACAGAATAAAGAAAGCAAACACAAACAGACAAAAGCCCCAAAATACCCAAACCCCCCAAAAATCCCGTATCACCCTCAGTACTTAGTTGACCCCAGAAAATTATTTTGCAGGTGTTACTAAGTTCACACTGGGAGATCCCATGATTCATGCCTTTCATAACTCCCTGTGCTCTTGAATAACTCTTCCTGGTATTTTTCCATAATGACAGTTGCCAAGAACACACAGTGCTCCCGAGGAATAAACCTGGGTCACTACCTATGGATGAAAATAGAAGACAATCCAGAAAAACCATGAGTATCAGAAATTTTTCAACTTTTATCTTTTGTTCTATTGGTTCTTAAATTCAGTTAAGAATGTTCTAATTTCAAAGAAGATTTTCCTTTTACACTGTTTTCATATTGGAAACACACATTAAAAAATTAAAAATAATTTAGAATACTTAAAACACAGCTTCACAATAAACTTGAAATATTAGTCTTTAGTTCCAGTTTGGACTACAACTGGGCACTGACGTCCTGAGTGACAGAACTTTGTTTTAATTACAGGGTAATTCCTCAGGAACTGCAGGAGTTCCTCACTAGAAATGAAGGTTATCATAAGTGCATGGAACTTCAGCTGGGGATGGGTAAGGAGCCAAATGAAAGCTTATGGGTCAGCTTTAAAGGAAGGACAGGGATAGGTGACATTATGTGAGGGTCTGCTACAGGCCACCCATCCAGATGAGACCCCCTACAGACAGATAGGAGTGGCCTCATGTCCACAAGCCCTGGTCCTTGTGGGAGACCCTAACATCTCTTGGAGTTACAACACAGCAGGTCAGAAGCAATCCAAGAGATTCCTGGAATGCATTGCTGATAACTTCATTCTCCAAATGATAGAGGAGCTATCAAGGAGAGGTCCTATGCTGGACCTTGTTCTCATCTACAAGGAGGTGCTGGTAGGAATGTGAAGCTCAAGGAGCTTTAGCTGCAGTGACCTTGAAATGGTAGAGTTCAAGATCCTTAGGGCAGTAAGGAGGGCGTACAACAAGCTCACTACCCTGGACTTCAGGAGAGCAGATCTTGGCCTCTTCAGGGATCTGTTTGGTAGAATACCACAGAGAAAAGCCCTGAAAGGAAGAGGGACTATTTTGTATTCAAGAAATAAGCTGGTTTGTATTCAAGGATCACCTTCTCTGAGTCATGCATCCTGACAAAGATGAAGCCAGGAAAAACCACCAGACCACCTGCATGGATGCACATGATGTTCCTGGAGAAATACAAACCCAAAAAGAAAGCCTATGGAGGGTGGAAGCAAGGACAGGCAGTCTGGGAGGAATGCAGAGAAATTGTCCAGGCAGACAAGAATCAGATTTAAAAATGGCCTGGGATGTCAAGGGCAACAAGAACAGCTTCAGTAGATATGTTGGCAAAAAAGAAAGACCAGTGAAGATGTGGGTTCTGTCTGTAAGGATACCATGCGCTTGGTTATTCGGGTTATGGAGAAGGCTGAGACACTCAGTGCTGCGACGCTCTCTGTCTAGCTAGATCCAGTGCTGAGCACCGTCTTCCTGGGAGGGGGAAGAAGACTAGCTCGCAGGGGCACACGGAGCTGGCGCACTCAAGGAGGAATAGATGAGACACAGGAACTCTCTCATGGAACAGCAAGGATTTTACTACAACTTCAAAGTCACAAGAAGAGCCCCGGGGGGCTGTTACAGAGATATTTATCCCTTACAGAGTGGGTGGGGAAGGCATGAAACCACCAATGGTACAGGTACTCAGGATTTGAGCCTTGGCGGGCAAAGGGTACAGAGCCAATGGGGACTACCGTGGGAGGGGAGAAATACCGTGGGCCAAAGAGGGATTGAGGGATACAGAACCTCTGTGGGAAGAACAAAACACGGGGGGGAAGGGGGGAGACAGCAGTGGTTAATATGATATTGCTGGCCGTGGAAACTGCCATAATGCATTGCAACAACTCAATGACTTTTTTGCCTTGATCTTCACCAGCAAGTGCTCCAGCCACACCACCCAAGTCACAGTCAAGGAGAGAATGAAGAACCACCTGCTGTAAGAGAAGACCAAGACCATCTGAGGTGCACAAGTCCATGGGACCTGATAAGATACATTTATGGGTCCTGAGGGAACTGTCGGAAGAAGAGACTAAAGCATTATTCACCATATTTGAGAAGTTGTGTCTGTCCAGTGAAGTTCCCACTGACTAGAAATGAGGAAATATAACCCCCATTTTAAAAATGGAAATAAGGAAGACCTGAGGAACTGCATCCTGGTCAGTCTTACCTCCGTGGCCAGCAAGATCATGGAGCAGACATTTCTGAAAACTACAATTTACCGTAAGACTTTAAGAGGATAAATGTGTTCTTTACCATAAAACCAAAACATAATCTTGATAATGCCTCCTTCCTACATATTTCTTATTAAATATCTTTTAGATAATACAAAGAATTTTCTTCCCTATAAGATCAAATATTGATTTGTCTTGAACTTGTTTTAAACTTACACGTTAAACTGAAATAAAGATAAGTAACCACCAAAATGGAACAGTTAAAAGTAATTATAGACTTAGTGCATGATGTCATTTCTGTATTTATGCACATGGAGGGACCAGAAAAAGTTAGATATATAGAAATACTTTCATGTGTTGTTTCATATAGATGAATATTTTATCCTCTTGTATTCTGTGAAGACTGACTAGGTTTTAAAGTACTCACTGTAAATTCTTCCATCTATTAATCCCTTATACTAGTATACCAAGGCCACGTAAATAAGAAATTTAAATATTTAAATTTTTACAATTTTGTCATTTGACTGAATCATATCCTGATGTTTCCTCCATTTAAAAATATTTGCATGACATTGGTACCTTACTGCTAGCTAGCAAAAGACTTCCTGCAGAAATTTACCAATGTCTTTAACAGAATCATTCACATTAAAATAAACTCGATGTGGAAGGTTAATTAAATCACAGCTACTTAAAACTGTGTACCCCACTGCCTAAATCTGCACTGATTATATAAGATAATTAAAACTACAAAGTTAAGGCTTTGTACCAGCTGCTCATTTCTATCCAGTTTAACATTTGAGCATGTCTAATGTAAAATATATGCATGATTTAGTGATGCACCTAATGTTATGATGAAGTTAGACTAATGTTAACATTTCTGAAAACAAATGGAATCCTGCTTCTGATTAAATGCTTTTCTGGAATTGGGAGGCACTCTGGGCATAATTTTCCACTTCAGAGTCATTAAAAAAAATTTCATACCATGGAAGGACTTTTTTCCTAACTAATAAGAAAAGGAATGGAGTTGAAAATCCTTGCATTATGGTCTGGCTAAAAAATTACGTGAGATATAAAAGTTATGTAAGTGATTTAAAAAGTAGTGGAAATAAATAAAAACAACTGCTGGCTGCTTCAGAGTTTGCTAGCACCAAAATATCTGAGGATGAAAAACTCCAAGCACTCTACCCAAAATAATAAATAGTAATAATAATAATAACGGTAGCAGTAGTAGCAGTAAAGGATAGGAAGTTTGTAAAGTTCAGAAATTGGGTTTGAATTGCCAAAGATAGGAAGGAAAATCAGTTGTCCTACATCCCAGAAAAGAGGCAGGGTCACTGGAATAAAATGAACATAGTTTGTCCGGGAGTAGCCCAAATAACTGTGTGCTACAATACTGCCAGTCCCCTCACAGAGCACAATGGCAGGTGAGAATCCACATTAAGACTGGAGGAGGAAGCACATTATCTGGGCCTCTCCCAGGGCTGACCCAGGGGACTCTCAAGCCCTAGTCTCCTGGTGGGAAACCCATCGCTAGGAGTCACTGGGGCCAGCTCTTCAGGTCACCTTTGGCATTAAGCAGGTTCTGGAACCTGAGGTTAAGACACATAATGGGATACAGGGGAGAAATATTTTGAGATTACACAAGATTTATTATGAGGCATTTAGGGGAGGAACCAAAAGTGAAAAGGGAAGGATTTTTAAGATTTGGAGAGCAACACATATGGGAAATAGAAGGGTAAAAGAATAAAGAGGGCCAGCTGCATGTAAATACACTTCTCTGGCTACGGTCTGTGCCTATCCTCTTATTTAATTCCTCTGTAACTGTTTTCCCTGTGTGAGGGCTCTCTGGTACACCTGGGTGTATATTGGGGTTTGAGTGCAGCAACTGGAGTCAGACCATGGATCAGAGGGCTGGTGTGTCCATAGTGCACCAACTGGAGTGAGAGCAAGCAAAGTTGGAGCCAAAGAGTGGCCTAAGGAACCAGAGACATGTGTCAGTCCTTAAGGGCGTGAGGATGCCTGTATATTGCTAAGAGTGAGAGTACAGGGACATTGACTATGAGGCCTGGGGGAGTTTGGACCCACTCTGTGTCTGTGTGTGTGTGTGCACACGAGCTTGTACATGTAAGGTGCCAGCAACAGGTCTGGGACAGCCACATGGCAGACTGAGTGTCTGAGTCCAGCTCTTGATCTACCTTATACACAGATATATGAATTTCCACTAATAGCTTCCATCCTGCTCAGCCAGAGAGGACAGCAGGATGGGGCCACTGGTGCTGTGTTTGTGTGAATGATCTGAGTGTCTGCCTGTGATCTGTGTGGCCAGCCGTGTTTATGTGTATATGTGTGATGTATATGTATGCAGTGTGCACACGTACTTCAGCCTTGCTTGGACATGGGAACATGGAGTTGCAGTAGTCTCCCCTTACCTGGGCTAATGGATCCCACATTATATATTTTCTCCAAGAGACATCTTCATTGTTTATACGTACATATATTCCAAACCAAAAGGTTTGATTTGGTTCAATATGTTATTTGCGTAAGATGTAGGTGAAAGAACTTTTGTTTTGGGGAAAGACAAAATGTCAGTCAAACACATATTTGTTTCTTCTGTCTCAGAAAATCATTGGCTGCCATGATCCCACTCCTCATTTTTATCACTCTTTGAAATCCATAGATCTTTGCTTTAGGGCAGGTTCTGGAAATCCCACCTGTTGTTTGTAGAGTTTCAATTTTTTTCTTCCATCAAGAGACAACTCAATTTATAGAATTTAATTTATCATGTGCAAAATCTTCTTAGTTTAACAAATGAGGACATTATTTCACTGGAGCACTGAAGTTCAACACTGCAGGTGAACCAATCTAATCACTACATAATCGCTTATGACAACAGCTTTATCCCCAGACAGCTGCAAGTCCACCACTTACTCTAGTCATAATAATATTAGGATAAGAAAGGGAAAGTGTATTTCTTTAGTGGTTCCAATGCTATCAGATGGGTCTCAGATGATGTTCTCAAATTAACGCAGACTATCATGAGGTTATTTCTCCATCATCAAGGCTAAATGTCTTGAACAAATTCTTGTGATCAAGAAATTCCACTTTGTTCAGATTTTTTTTTTAGATATTGAAGATAAATGTACTTTTCCATTATAAGCCCGTGTTTTGGAGAAAACATAATTTTACAGAGAAATTACTTCTAGAGAATTTTTTTTCAAGGAAGGCAAATCTTGTTGGATATTTTTGTCTAGAAGATGAGATTTTGATTTGTTACATTTGACCTGCATCAGCCTGAAATGCATCTTGTTTCTGACAGATTTTGGATTTATGGGGTAGAGCACTGCATTTTTTTTTATGAAGAAAATGTTAACTCTGCTTCTGCTTAGTTGATACATTGATGTGCATATTTAACTAAGTGACTATTCAAACTTCAAATGTCCTTTTATGGGAATTGTTTCAAGTTTTGAGGAGGTTTGAATGTCTCTAAACATCGTGCAGTGTTTCCTTTTTAAGCTGTGTATTTTGCTTTTGGGCTGCCATGTAGGGAGGGGATGACTGTGACTGAAGGTGAACGTAATAGTATGTCCGTGTTAACTGCTGATAGTGATATTTTCACACTCAGCCTACTGATCAAAGAAGACTACAAGGAGTTGAAAGGCAATATGAATTTCTTTTAGGCTGCAAATTAATAACTGAAGCTAATCTCTTTAGTTATCTCATCAAGTCTTTACTAAGGATTCAAAGAAAATACATAGTTAAAGACAACTGTATCCTTCAAGAAATTATGAATTTATCCTAAAATTGATATAAAGACTGTGAACACAGAGTTGGGAAGGTAAGATGGGGTGAAAATACCACTAAACTTGGAAAAAGGGTTTAAATTTAGGAGAATGAAACAGCTTCTATTTCTAAACTGAAGGCTTATGAGGTACGTTCACTGTTGAAGCAAAATCGGGAGGGCATAAAGTCTTTGTATTTTGACAAGTGAGCAATCTCATTTTAAAAGGTTCTGGTTATATCTCAAAATCTGATCTCCCTTTCTAGTAAAATGAGTTTGCTTTTCTTCTGACAATACAGACAAATGCTCTGTGCCTGGTGTTGCTGCACACACTACACTTCCCTTGTGGCTATTTGTCTGCAGTGCCTTTCTCCTTGGTGAAGGGACTGTGCCCTCTGCAATCCTTCATGGCCACAATCTCTTATGCAACTGCCTTGAAAAGAAGTGCCAAGGATGATTTTGCATAGCATTTAAAGGATAATAAGCTAAGCCACTAGAGGATAGAGAAATGAGTATTCCTGCAGCTCTGAGATGATGATCATTATGAAGACAACTGCTTTCAAAACTCTTAAAAGCCATATTAAATCAAAAGACAAAATAACATGTCTTGTACTTCTCACCCTGCCTACGGTATGCACTGTATAAGCAAATAGCACATCTGGCAGCTGACATACATTTTTTCTCTCTTTAATTATATGTATTTTCATGAACAGGAAATGTCTGATTGCAGCATATACATCTAATGACGTGAATTTTAAACCAAGTATTTAACACTTTGTCATCAGAAAAGCTTGCATGAGTGGTTTGTGATGGGTGACACCCCCAAAATACAAAGCCTATTGAAATTTGATCTTGCATATCTAAATCTGTTGTCTATGCAGAGCTAGATTTGCACATCTTGCAGACATTGACTGCCTGATTCATATGAATTTAACTCTTTCAACTGCATTTAAAATCTAGTAAAAAAAGGCAGATTTTTTTTTCTGAGCATTTTGGGCAACAAAACTAAAATATTAAATTTTGAAATCTAGTGCTATTTTGCTGTTTAGGCCACATATTCAAACCTCATTGTCTCATTTATTCAATAGTATTTGAATTATTGATATGTACTAAGTAATATTGACTTCATAAAACCTAGTTGTTCACATAATATAAAAGTTAATAAACCACTGTATTTATTCACTTATTCTGAATTCTTGAAAAAAAAAACCATATTAAATCATTGACTGGCTAATGTGTTTAGACAGTTTCTGGTACAGAAGATGAATGATTTAGAACCAACTTATTTATCCACTCTATTGTGCCACACAGGTGTATTCTCACTAATGGAAAATTTTAAATACATGGACATAAGGAAAGTTGAGTGACAACAAAACTATGTCAGATTATGTGCAGAAGCAATTATATACAGGTCAGTTTGTTGTATTCAACAAAGATAAACAGGGACAGGGAAGTAGTTCCTATTTTTCTGTTGACGGATAAGTCACTATAAGTCACTATAGTCATTACAAGTGACTATAAGTCACTTCCACTTCAACCACAATGACTTTTAAGATTTTTCATGTCTCTGAAAAACTATTTTATTAATAAATATGAAATTATCGCTTTAAAAATAGAGACAATCTTTTTTGAAATATAAAATTCTAAAGTGAAATGTCCTTAATCTCTGTTAGTCACTTCAAGAAGTCACTGAATTCTGACTAGGAGGTGAACCCTGGGATCCTTGGGTAAATTCCCTGCTGATGGCAGTGTTACTGATGTCAACTATTACAAGTTTCCAGTAGCAGGGAATGTTTCATTAGAAGAGAAATTACCTTTTCTTGAAAAATTAAGACCATCATATTTCTCTCCAGATTTCAACACATCAAGGACTGAGAAATATAATTATTATTATTTATAATGTTGATACAATGATAGTAATAACTTTCAGGGCCTGGTTATGTTCCATAAACTGTTACTTATTCCTAAAAATGCAATTTTCTTTTCAATTACTGGTAGATGTCCGACTTCTGACTGATGTTCCACTATCACAACAAATACCAATGTCAGTGGAAGATCTTATTTCTCAACCCACATCAGAATTAGGGTCATTAAAGTCTTTAAATCCACCAGTTGAGTTATTAATATGGTCTCTTGATATAACCAAATTAGGGCATCAGATCCAAGGGCTGGTGATGGCATTGTTTTCTATTTCTTTTTTCAAGCAAATTAACTTCAGTGTTGAAGTTGCCCAGGAAACAAGTCCTTATTTTAAGATACGGCTAGGAACCAAGTGCCTCTACTCTTTTGTAATTTTCAAGGTAATTCACCATAATCTTTATCTCAATTTTGTTCATTTGGTTTTTATTATTCTTGGCAGTCTTTCCCAATGTATTATTCATTGTCTGCAGGTGATCCACATTTGATTAATATCTTATTAATCCTGAATGCTCTAATGGCTCATTAAAATCCTTGTCTCCCTGCAGCACTTGGGCAACAGCATTTTTGAGAAAATCTTATGTTGCACTGAGAAGGAGACTTGAAATAATCTATCTTCCTTTCCCTTTGACAAATATTAAAGACATTCAAAATTCCAAAGAATTATTAAAGAATTCAAAGTTTCAACCCAAATCTCTTTTTAGCTCAGTATTCTTTATATGACTTAATGTTGCATCATATTTTTAAGACAAGCATAAAAGCAAGGCCAAGTGTAGTTTAACACTTCCTTTGGTATACCCTTTTTTCACTAGCCAAGTTTCGTGACCTGAGAATTGCGCTCAGCCAACCACACTTTATAGTGATCAATACCTACTCTTAATTGAATAAGTTTAAAACTACTTTGAATCAATTTATGCTGCTGGTATCAAAAAGATCTTTTGGAGAAGACCTTCACAGTTATATTAAAAATTGTATCCGAATGGGTTCTATTTTTCTTTAATTCTGTTATTGAATTATTTCATTGAATGACATTAGAATAGAATAGAATATTTCACTTGGAAGAAACCTACAATGATGATTTAGTCCAACTGCCTGTCCAATTCAGGGTTCACTAAAGCATGTTATCAACGGCATAGTCCAAATGCCTTTTAAAGACTGACAGACTTGGGACACTGCTCACCTCTCTAGGAAGCCTGTTCCAGTGATTGATCACCTCAGTCAATCTCAGTAGAAAAATGCTTCCTAATGTCCAGATTAAGTCTCCCCTGGTGAAGCTTTGAACCATTTCCATACTTCTCTGGATAACAGGGAGAAGAGCTCAGCACCTCCCTCTCCACATCCCCTCCTCAGGAAGCAATAAGGTCATCCCCCAGCCTTCTTTTCTCTAAACTAGGCAAATCCACAGTCCTCAGCTGCTCCTCATAGGACATTCCTTTCAGCCCTGTCAGCAGCTTTGTTCACCTCCTCTGGATATGTTCAAGGACCTTCACATCCTTCTTAAACTGTGGGGCCCAGAATGGCACAGAGTACTCAAGGTGAGGTGGCACCAACACTGAATACAGTGGGATGATCTCCTCTTCTGACCAGCTGGGGATGCTGAGTTTGGTGCACCCCAGGATGGGATTTGCCTGCTGTCAGACTACACTCCCATATCCCTTTCTGTGGGACTGCTCTCCAGGCACTCATCTCCCAGTTTCTACTTGTGCAGCCATTACTCTGTCCTAGGTGCAGGACCCAGCATTTTAACTTCTTAAATTACCTCCCAATGTTCCAACCAATCTAGATCCCACAGATTCATTTTCCTCATCAGGTCAGAGGGATCCTATCAGGCCCCAACATATTTTGTCTCTTGAAGGCTCTTCTGTTGTTTAAAAATCCAAAATTATGGCACAGACACCAGTCCTGCAGTCGGATGTAGATATAATGGTCTCACCTGCTTCTACCAGGGCCTTCTCCCATTTCTGTGAGGATTGAAGACAACATTACCTGTGCTCCCAAATTTTTTAGCACTCTTCTCAGGACTCTGAAGTCCCTTTTGATTGACCTCATACTTTTAGCTATAAAATCATTTCTATACATGTGAAAGAGTTTGCATTCTGAAAAAAAATTATTCCACACACCGCTTAGTATATCACAAGTTTTTTCACAGTTCTCTGTTCTACTTTCCAAGCAAAAAAATTCTTCTTTAAGCTTTCATGCATGCGATTATTCAGCTTAGGGAATTCAACAGTGAGTTTTCTGTTTCTTTCTTAATATTTAATTCTTTACATAACTTGGTAAATTAAGTCAGGTACGACAAGAGCTAATCATCCCATACTTATTCAGAATGCTTGAACAGCAGAATATGAAATGGCCTGTGCCACATTTCTGCCTTGTGCCCTAATTGCTGAATTATTTGTTTGTTTAAGTAATCATAGAATCATAGACTGGTTTGGGTTGAAAAGGACCTTAAAGATCATCCAGTTTCAACCCCCTTGCCATGGGCAAGGACATCTTCCACTAGACCAATTTACTCAGACCCCAAGCCAGTCTGGTCTTGAACACCTCCAGGGATGGGGAGTGCCAAACCTTTCTGAGCAGTCTGTTCCAGTGTCTCACCAACCTCACAGTAAAGAACTTCCTAACATCTAATCTTCCAATCTAAACCTATTCTCTTTCAGTTTAAAGCCAGTGTCCCTTGTACTGTCACTGCACATCCTTGTAAAAAGTCTGTCCCCATGTTCCTTGTAGTTCCTGTTTAGGGACAGAAAGACAACAAGTTCTACCTGAAACCTTGTCTTCTCCAGCTGGAACAGCCCCAGTCCGCTCAGCCTGTTTCCATGGGTCAGTCCAGCTGACTGGACTGTTTCCAACAGGTCTTTCTTGTGTTGGGAGCCTGGTTTTGGTAGTGGGTGGGCTACAGGGGTGGCTTCTGTGAGAAGTTTCCCCACGTCAACAAAGCCAATGCTAGCTGGCTCCAGGTTGGACCCACCACTGGCCAAGGCTGAGCCAATCAGGAATCACAGTAATGCATCTGTGATAACATATTTAAGAAGGAAGAAAAAATCTTATTGCGCAGATGTAATTGAGGCCAGAGAAGAGCAGAGTGAAAATATGTGAGAGAAAAAGCTCTGCAGACACCAAGGCCAGTAGAGCAGGAGGGGGAGGAGCTGAGATTTCCCTGCAGCCCACGGTGTAGATTGTGGTGAAGCAGCTGTGCCCCAGCAGCCCATGGAGGACCACGGGCATGCAGACATCCACCCACATCCCATGGAGGACACCCACACCCACAATGGAGCAGGTAAATGTCACGTGGATTCCCTGTGAACCTGTGGGAAACCCATGCTGGAGCAGGCTCCTGCCAGGGACCTGCAGACCCGTGGAGTGGGGAACCCAAGCTGGAGCAGGTTTCCTACTAAGGATTGTACAGGGACCCCCGTTGGAGCAGGCTGTGACTGAAGGACTGTACCCTGTGGAAGGGTGACCCACGTTGCAGCAGTGTGTGGAGAACTCACACTAAAGAATGAATGGACTCACACTAAAGAAGTTCTTGAATTGTCTTCCATGGGAGGGAACCACTCTGGAGCAGGGGGACTTCTCTCCCTGAGCAGCAATAGAAAAGTGTGATGAAGTAAACATAGCCCACATTCCTCATTTCCCTGCACTGATGGGGGGGTAGGTAGAGATGGAAAGGAGGGACGTGTGAGAAGGGAAGGTGTTTTTAAGATTTGGGTATACTTCTCATTATCCTGCTCTGATTTTGTTTGTACTAGTATCAGTTCAGATCCCTGAGTAAAATCTGTTTTGCCTGTACTGGTATTTGGTGAGTGGTGAGTATTTTGGATATCTTTCTGTCCTCCTCTCAACTCTTGACCCTTTCTTTATATTTTTCTCTCTTCTGTCCAGCTGCAGAGGGGAGTGATAGGCTGTGTTGGGTGCCTGCCATCCAGCCAGTGTCAACCCACCACAGGGCCCCAGAGCCGGACACAGTACTCCAAGCCGGGTCTCAGAAGGGCAATCCCCCTCGACATGCTGGCCAGGCTTTTCATACAGCCCAAGATGTGATTGGCCTTCTGGGTTGCAGGCATACATTGCCGAGCCATTTTGAGCTTTTTATCCACAAACACCCTGAAGTCTTTTTCCCCCCTGCTAGTCTTGATTCATTCTCTGCCCAAACTTTCTTTGTTCTTGGGACTGTCCTGGCCCATGTGCAGGACCTTGCACTTGGCCTCGTTGAGCTTTATGAGGTTCATGCAGGCCCACCTCTCAAGTCTGTCAAGGTCCCTCTCAAGCCTGTCAAGGTGTCTCTAGATGGCACCCCTTCCCTCCAGTGCACAGCAGAGCTTAGTGTTATCAGAAAACTTGCTGAGGGTGCACTCATGGACACTGTCCATGTCACCAACAAAGATGTTAAAAAATGCTGATCCCAAAACTGACCACTGAGGAACACCCCTCATCACTGGTCTCCACTTTGCCATCAAGCCATTGAGTGCAAACATCCAGCCAATTTTTTATCCACTGATTGGTCCATCCATCAAATCCATGCCTCTCCAGTTTAGAGACAAGGATGTCATGTGGGAAAATGTCAACTTCTTTGCACAAATCCAGGTAGATGATGTCAGTTGCCCTTCCCTTGTCCACCACTGCAGTAACCCCAAATCTGTCAGGCCTTATTTGCCCCAGTGAAGCCATGTTGACTGTCACCAATCAACTAATTATTTTCCATGCACCTTAGCACAGTTTCCAGGAGGAGATACTCCATGATCTTGTCAGGCACTGAGACCTGAAGTTATCTGGGTCCTCCTTTTTTCCCTTTTAAAATATTATTTCTATGGAAAATATGGTTTAAACATAAATAAAATATAAAATGTTTTGCTGAAACTTGATCCTAAATGAACACTAGCATCTTTGATGAAAAGCTAAAAAAATATTTTCTCCCATTTAATTTCATTCCCAATATTTTCCTAATGAACTATAATCTAATTTTTGAATGTCTAACTCACTGCTTTAAAACAACTCAAAATTATAAAAGATCATAAAAATAATTTAAGGTCAACCTGTGCTCATTCTAGTTCTCTATCTTGTGCCCAGATCATATGGCTGGGAGTCTGATCTCTGCACACTAATCCAAAATCTTGTAGGAGTTAATGAAATCTGATTGCTACACATTATTTTAATGTTTTACTGGGTGTGATATGCAATTCATATAATTGATATTTGTATCAAATAAAACCTGTCACAGACAGTCAGAATGATTTATCTTTGACAAATGTCCCACTTACACGTTCTCAACCTGTCTTCTATACTGAAGAATATTTTGATCTTTGAAGCAGTATGTTTTGATTGTATTAGTCTGACTGTAGTCATAACCTACAGAATACCAATATTGTCATTCCACTGTCCTTTCCTGATTTGAAGTGTTTAATGTGATTGCAGACTGGTGTTTTGATTCGTTTTTTATGGAGAGAGAAATCCAGTTGTCTAATGGATGAATAAACAGATGTAAGTATTTGTGATGATTTTTTTAAACACAATATTTGAAATTTCATTGAGGTACTTTTCTAAGAATAATCTACCAGAACTTAATCACCTGGTGGAAACTCTGACACATTTGGATCTTATTAAATACATAAGTGGATAAAAACCTCTTTGCCTTGGAACAGTATTACGTCAGCAGTCTTAACCACACTGTGAGTCTTATCTGTCTGGCAGAGCAGCACTGCATTTAATATTACTGGCAATTCTGATTTACTGGGACAAATAACATATCAGAAGATATTTGCATCTTCAATCCTGCCAGTATATTGCTCACTGATTCCAGTGTCAAATGTTCCCTGAGTCAGTTATTAAGACCCCTAAACTTTGATGGCTGGGTAACGTCAGCCTTGTATGCTACCTGTCTGAACTCCCACTGTAGCTCGTAGACTTGGTATTGTCACTAACTACAGAGTCTGCAGATGATGCAGACTATGATGCAGCTATGTCAGAGGCTGACACAGCTCAGTAGACAGCAAAACCTAAAGCTCAATCTGAAATAAGGCTTGAACCTGTTGCCTAAACATAAACATCTAGGGGTGTGTGAGACATGGTGGAATCATTCATGATCTGAGGCATAGGTTCATACACAGATGTGTGGCCTACCTGCCAGCTCCATGAAGATGTCTTGGATATCCATTGGTATTGCACACATATTGAGACAATCAAATTGTGCATCAGCTGGCTGGTCCAAAGCAGATTCTAGATTCTCTAGAATCTATTAACTATTTTGACCAGGATCCCAATTCAGTTGCCTAAATAGTGGTTGTAGTGAGACATTAAATATCAAACACACTACACCTACATGTACAGTTTAAATTTATGTGTCTGTATGCCAAAGCAAATCCTTCCACATTCATTTGGGGAGGAGTAGCTGATTCTTCACTATATTTTGTTTTCTGACTGGAGGTACATCAATTTCCGACTGCTGGCACACAGTGTTTTCAGAGTAAGAAGCTGGAGAAATAGTTTGTAGTGCCATCATATGGGTCCTACTGTATATAAGAAGCTCAGAGCTAGTTGTTGACAGTGACATTCAGGCTGAGAACTGAGTAAGATGGGAATGCCAAGAATAGCTGTGTGTCTTGTCTTTCCTCAGAGGAACAGAAGTTGAACTAGCCGAAGCCTGAAGATCATTTCCTTGACTGTGGTGTCACAAGAAGTATTTGTGGTGTAGCAGACATTTTAGAGCAAACAAGCACTAAATGGAAAAAAATCTGAAATTTCATTGGAAAATGGTTGGTTGTTTTTCTAACCTTTAGGAGAACTGAACTAAATATGCTTAGTTGAAGACAAAAAGGCAATAAACAACTTGCACTTTTGACTTTTCATACTGCAGAACTACTAGCTCTTTTTTAGACCACTCCAGCTTGTACTCAGTGATAAAACATGAATATTGCTTGGGAGATTTTCAGCATGAATCAATCCCAAAGAGCAAACAACACAAGGCTGAGCCAGGTTTGCCTCCCTCCAGCTCACACAGAAGAGTTTATACATCCAAATGCTCCACCTGCTTTCCTGACATTCCACAGAGCACACTGGAGGCACCATAGTTTCACACTATAAAAACTGTAATATAGAGTTAACATTGCTTAAAATAGTTTGAGCAGAGGAAAATATGACTAAACCACTTAAATTTTATGTGGGGGTTACAAAGAAGACCCAAGTACAACTTCTATGTTTTGAGTTCAGCCACTTCTCTGAAAAGGTAACCAGCTGTAAACAGGAGAACTTTTAAGTCAGTCCACAAAATTCAATCTACGGCCAAGGCCACCCCATACCTCTCTCCTGTTCAGCATACAAGTTTTAGCACTAAATTTTTTTTTATGTTTTATTTGCTTGTTTATACAATTTTTAAATCAAGTTTTTAGTCACAATAACTTTTCTTTGGTATCCAGTTTACTTAAAATAAGTGTTCAGAGAAGCTAGCAAAAGGGAATCCCATGTCACTGAGTTACCTTTTCTACATTCAGAGAACACTGAATTTCCAATTGCATAAAGAAGACAACTTCTTAAGATTTGTCATACAAAGTAGGGATGTCTTCATTGCCGTGAACAGTTTGGATTTGCTATATTCACATTTGTTGTTAGCTTTTTCTTACCCTGATATCCTCTTCAATGCTGATATATTTACTGTCATCCCACCTCCTAGAGTCAAATTTTCATGTTTGAAAGTCAATAGTTAAATAATTTATTAAAAAATTAATATTTGATTTAGGAAGGAATAATGCGTGACAACCTGCATTCAAAAATATAGGTGTTATGTGTGCTGGGAAAAGAAAAAAATTGTAGCTGTTTATTTATGTTTCTTACCTATTTTATTAAAAATTAAGTGTTTAAGCTAACAAAAAAGGAAATATAAAACAGTCTTGACAGGAAACAATTTAAAACTAGAGTGGCTATTAAAATATTAGTGCATATCTGCTAATATTCTTACTCAGAGCATGGGATTTATCTCACCATCTGGCTATCCAAAATTTGGTTTAATTTAAGTTTGTAGTTTATACTTTATTTATTGACAAATGAGAAAATAGGCAATTCCAGAGGATGAACCATTCCATTCCAGGACTCTATATATA
>VZRQ01000461.1:804196-869603 GCA_013397975.1 Machaerirhynchus nigripectus
TATATAAAATGTATGTATGTATGATATGTATGTACCTATCTTTTGGAAGTGCCTAGAGATTGTCTCCTTTAACTTAAAATTTAAAATAAATTAAATAAACTCTAATGTTTGAACATCTAAAGTGAAGACAGCTCAGATTAACCATGGCCTTTAAAATACGTATGCTTTCTTTCTTTCCCTTACTTTTTCTGTTTTCTACTTAAACAAAGGACCCTCTCTCATACCCAGGCAAACTGTAATTAATTTCACTATTTACTTCAGTCCATAATGAGAGACTGGCAAAAACTGCAATAATTCGACAGTGAAATAACTCACCTTTTTTGTACTGAAAAAAATCAAAGAGTGAAAAAAAAAACCAAAACAAATACACCCATGTATTGCACTCCACACAAGGAAATCGTCAAGACAATCCAATTACCTAAAGAATAAAAACTCCAGACTGACAGCCAAACTCAAATTTGCTAATTGAACATAGCGTATCAGTTTGAAAACAAACCGGTGGGAGATTGCAAGTCAGGATTAAAAATTAAAATTAAGCATAATACAAGGAAAAGCACTGGCAAAGTCAGATACAACCTGACACCCTGTTAGGGTGGTGGTAGCAGTCCAAATGAAGTAGTTCAGTTGAAGCAGTGATCCTATGGAAGGTCTGGTCTTCAGCTGAAGGTCCAGTAATAGCTCTTGTCCTCTGGGAACTCAGTAGACAGGGCTCCCTTAGGCACTTCCAAGGCCAGGTTATATCCAGGTGGGAATGCTTGGCTCCTCCCTCCTGGGCGGAGCATCTCACAATAGGATGAGATAAGCCCATGAGTCATGCAGTGGTTTCCTGATGGCCCATTGTCTGTTATCAGGGGTGGGTCATAGCAGGAGATAACAGCTAATGGCCCACAGGTGGTGGTAATAGAATACTTAAATACATCTATATTGTAACCTAGGACACATAGATAGTCAGCTACATGCAGAGGGGACAGACATCTGAGTTGAAAACACAATTCTTGGAAATATAACTGATTTTGGAACATGAATTTTGTAAAGGCCTTAGTACTTGACTTGGTTCTGGATAAGAATGCCCATCTACTTGGGTAAAGCTGTAATATTTCCAAATAATGAGCATCAGGGTCTGCGCCAGCAGCTGCTGGAGCTTGTAGTGGCCGTTTCCCACCATCCACAGCAGTGGGCACTGCCAGCCACCCCTTGGCACAGGCTGCAACTGCCGTGGACACCACTGCCAGCTGCTCCTCCCCACTGGTGCTGCTGAACTGAGAGAGAGGAAAAAAAACCTTCATCTCTGAATAAAAAGTCTCTATAGATGACACTCATTCTAATTATTTTTTCTACTAAGCTACTGAGTCTATTGTTCTAGCTTCCAACAGGGTTCTTAAAATCAAAATAATTCATCTCTTTCAAAGGAATTCTTTTTAGCTATTGAAGTCACTCTGTTCTGCTGCATCTTTTATGACCATATTGCAGTCTGTTCTCTGCAAAGTATGCAGAGAGAGTAAAAAATGTATTGGTTTGGGGGTTTTGGTTTTTGCTGGATTTTTCTTTTAAGTTTAGGGTTTATTTTGCTTTTTTTAACTGGAGATATATAAAGATTCTGGTTTTACAACAAAACATGTAAAAAAGAGAAGTAAATACTCAACTACTACGTGTTAAAACTGTACTAGAACAGTAGACTACAATGTACATTTTTCCTGTCACTACCTTATTTTTTTATCTATACCATGTTTATTGGAACAAAGCAGTCCTTACAGATGAAAAAATTCTTCATGTGACAGTTCAGTCCCTAATACAGTATTTGCTTAAAATGAGTTTCAGTAAGTAAAGACACAGCTACATTTTAACTTCTCCTTTTTTTAAAATTGTTTTGGTTTGCTTTTTTTTTTCCTTTTTTGTAAGTTACTCTTTTTCTTTACATTAACCTATGAAACATCTGTCATGTGTTTCATTTTACATGTAGTTAAGAGACTGAGCCTCAGATTATGTGTAAAAATGAATAATTAGGTTTTTTTTTCTATAATGGCAGTACCATTTGCTTTTGACCATGACAATTTACTTTAGAAACTATCCCTGAATTGTCACTATTTTAGTACTATTGAATGACTACAAAAGAAATCTGACTTTCCACTAACACTTTTTATTTAACTTTCCAATACGATTCATCAAGTTAACTTGCAATTCCTAAAACCACTTGAAATTGAGGAAATGTCAGCTTCTGGAGGATTTTAAGAAAGGTGAGCTATAACAAATCTCTTGCTTATTTTCACTGCCTTGCATTCAGACCAGTTCTTCTTGTACTACGACATGCCAGAGGAGAAGGGAAGAGAAAGGATAGGAGAGGATAAAGCTTTGGTAAATGCAAAGTCTGATTTAGTAATATGAAATACTAGGGAAGATTTTTGTTCTGTTTTCTATAACTTAGGTGTTATAAATCACTAAGTGAAATAGCATCCTACATATGTACATTTTAAAAACCCATCTAGATATGTGATTTTATTGTGTATGAAATATTTAATAATTTTTAAATGCTACAATAAAATTTACCTTATTCCAGTGACTGTATATTACAATATTTTCATGTCTTGACACCAATTTGGAGATTTTCTGTAAATCTGTTTGCAATTTCATTAAATTCAGAAGTAAAGCATAACAACTGTATTGTAACAAATTTTAAAATACAGGGGTTGTTTCATACTAAAGTGAGATAAAAAAAATAATATCAGTTTCTTTTCTAATAGTGAAAATACTTATACTCAGGAACACCCTTTCAATGGTTAAGTTACAAATTTTACTAATTTTCAGAGAGCTGAATATTTAAAACCATTATTCCAAATTATTCTTGCCCAATGTGATGAGAAAAAGTATTGGTAACTTTCTCATAATTTCTCATCATCATTAAACTTCTTTCAAAGATTCTCATATAAAACAACAGCAGAATAAGTGCAGAGGAGCATATGGGTGAGGACGGAGAGAAGAAGAGAGAGGGTATGCAAAAGTGAAGTGTCAAAGTAAAGTTCAGCTCTGGTCTGTTCAGCTGACAAAGGAAGGAATCAGGCGGGTAAACTACTCATATTCACATACATACTCAGGTGACTGCCTCACCATTAGTCTTCAGTATCATTCTTTTGGGGGTTTTTTGTCTGGTTTTGGTTTGTGGGGTTTTTTTGGTTTTTTTTTGTTTTTAACCTAACACTCAAAATTTTTATTTAGTAAATCACATTCAGGAAGAACAAACTGCATAAAATCAGCAGGTAAAGTAGGATCCTTCCAACGCACTATGCTTCTGTTTTCNGGGTGGTCATTTGCTATGACTTCACAAACTGACACTTAAAAAATTGTATGACACCCTGCACAAAAAACCTCAGAAAATAATAATAGACCATTGACAGTTCCTGTTTTTTCACCTGAATATTCTGATTTCTTTACATGCAGAGTGACTGAAAGATGCCAAGGCCAGAGCTGCTGCACGGGCAGGTGCTATTACTGAAATAAAGAATGGGAAAGCAGTTAGAACAAGAAGGAGAAAATGTCTCCCATTTCCCTGAAATGTGCTATGACTTTTTTTCAGAAGTTGTAACACTTCCTTATCAATTCATTATTGATTGCACCTTTAGAATTCAATATTTTGAACAATCAAAAAGAGATCTTTCGTAGTTTATTTTCTCAATAGTCTTGTTAACAATGTTTTTGCCACCTATTAACTCTTTTGAAATGTCATTCTGATCCAGACTGTGACCTTGAGACTGGGAGACTCTAGGATGCTGCAGGAGGTGAGAGGAGCACAGCTCAGAGCAGAGCAGAGGAAAATATAATGACCTTTATATTCTAGTGCATCATTTAAAATTCACTGCAGTATTGCAGCACCCTGTTAGTGTAGTTCTGTTTGGAACATGACCAAAACCTAAGTTTTAATTCAAAACAGGCAGTTTAATTTTGATCATGTTCCAAGCTAAGTTACATTAGTGGAGTATTGTAAATAAAGCAGTTTTAATGGAGGAATGAAACCATGACAGCTTTTGCCTCTGCCCCTCTCTCCATTACATCATTGGCTCTTCTGTAGTATTGAAAAGCTGGAGTGAAACTGAGCTCTTCAGGATGCCAGCTTCGTGATCTCTTCTACTTAAAGTTCAAAAGAACATTCTGGCAAGTGAACAAGTGTTAGTATGTCAGAGAAATGTTAAAAACAACGATGATAAGAGAGTGGAGAAGAGCAGCATGACAATGTGACACTGCCAGTCTTCATTAGGCTGAATCCTCAGTAGATTTCAAGGGCTGAACTGCGGGAGATGCATGAATTTGGCCATATGCCTTGAATTTCCCATTGCATATATTTATAAATTCAGTTCTGTAGCACAGAGTATATATGTTGGAACAGTCTGTCAGACTGAGTTGGACTTCTGCATCAATAATTCTTAAACTGTCTTCAAAATACCAGTCTCACTGAGGGGAAGTGCATCTGCATGTGTGACAAATAGGTCTATACAATCTAACTAGGGGATATTTCTTCTGTCTGAAAAACAAATCAAATTACCAGTGTCATCTTAGGTAAACACTAATAAGCTTTCTATAATACATAATTCTACACTTTGGTCTCTATTTGCCATATTTCGTATAAAATTAGATAGACATAAATCGAAAAGATTTCTTTTTCTTTTTTTTTTTTTTTTTTTTTTTTTTTTTTTTTTTTTTTTTTTGTTTTTTTTTTTTTTTTTTTTTTTTTTAATAACGGTGTATTTAGAGTCCCTCCAACTAGAAATATCTGCAATGCAGCTGGGATATTTCCACAGCTAGGATGATTCATGCAAGATAGTCTTCAGCCAGATAGCTTGAACACTGTGGCTGGCAAAGAAATGCAATCAACATGGATCCAAGGATCAAAGTGATGTACTGATTTACTATGAAAATATAATTAATCAACAATCAGTGAACTATAAATTTAGGATATAATTATATTTAGGAAATATCAGCAATGCAGCAGATATACCACATTATCAGACAGTTGCAAAATATTATACACAAAAATAAATACCATCAGGTTCCAGTATTTAAAGTATTGCTACAAAGTAAATGGATACTCTTTTTACAAGGAGTCACATGAAACAGATGAGGGTTGATGGGTAAAAGTTACTCCTGGGAAGATTTCTATTGAACACTAAGTAAATTATTAACAATGAGAACAATCAGCCATTCAAATAATCTCCTCAGACAAGTGATCAATTCCCTATCAGTGACCACTCTTAAGATCCAGCTGGACAGGGTGCTGGGCCATCTTGTCTAGAAACTGCTTTTGTCAAGAAAGGTTGGATCAGATGATCCCTGAGGTCCTTTTGTGGCAGACTGAAATGATTAATGACTTAAACATCAGATCAGCAGAGGACTTTTGTCCACTGTAGCAAATGGTACAAAGAAGCAGCTGCTTATCTGGGACCACCAAAGCCCACCCCTCCCCAAATATGCCTACTAACTGGAATTTGGTCTGTGACGGAACTTGACATAAGGTAAAGGTGACACTATTGTCCAATTATCCCAGAACTAACGAGAAGTAAACACGGCTGGGTAGAAGAATGCATCCACAAGTGTGAGAGACTGGAATGCTAAGGTCTCAATCAAGTGCAGGTTGATGACTGCCATCTCAGTCTACAAGCTGGTATTGTAAAAGATGAGGGAAGAGGCTGATAAGAGGCAGATCCTGCAAGGCTGGATAATGCTTTTAATCATGCCAAAGTCCTTAAACAAGTGGCTCAGCTGTAAAAACTCCCTTCTGGAGAAATAACAGGACATTGACGTAAGAGACAGCTGTAGTATATTGGGAGGTGTCATGGACCACTACCGAAGTGTCCTGTGATCCACAGCATTACATCAGTGTGCAATTCCCTGCCCCAGGGAAGGGGTTCCACCTGAACCTGAGCTAATAAAATGCATGAAAACTTGGTCTTTTGTGGGCTTCTCTCACCACTTGACAGATCCAGCCTGTGACCACCACACCCAAAAACACACATTGAAACTGCAACAACCAAGGCTGGTTGCAAGGTGCATGGGTGGTGACATCTTTCTACTTTTATCCTTTCCTTCATTTTCCTTATACATTTCCTTCAGTGTTACTTTTATGCTTTTATATTGCTACGTTATTTTAGATAATAATAACCAAAACATCTACATACTTGCTTTCCATTGCAATCAACTTGTTCTAAAATAAATGTACACACACATTTATATATATATGTATATCTACGTATTTATAAACACCAATTGTTCAGTGTCATTTCACTCTAATCTGACCCAAGGAATTTGTTAACCAAGAACCTGGGTTTGATGCTTAAATATTTTCTCTTTCTATATGTATTTTTATATATTTGTAGCTTTGTAGATTTTAATATATAGCTGTATAATTTTTAACACTTTCACACGCTTCAGAATAGTAGATTACCCTTTCTCCATCATTTATGCTACTGTCTTGGAATTCTGTTTAGTCTTATCTTCAAGAAAAGAATTTCTAACAAGGATACCATGTTTTGTACCAGCACTTGGAAGACATAAAAAAATATAGGCTTAAAAGCCCCTGGAGAGTCTCCAAGAGGCAGGCCCAAGGCTGGGTTACCAGGGCAGCTGTTCTCCTATTGGATGTACCTGCTAGATATTCTAATTAATTCATCTTATAAAAATTGTAGAAATTCAATCCTGAGTGTGCACTTAGCTATATTCGTGCACCTGAAAACTTTCATTAAAGAACTGTGGTTTATATTACCACTTTAACATTGTTTGGAAAGTCGTTCTTTCAGTTCTAGGCAACAAGTTACCCTCACCTTCTGGGGTGGTTTGTAACACCTTTTCAACCTCATATTCTGTGATTGCTACACCCCCTTTTATTTTTAATCCCAAGCAGTTGCTTCCCCACAACCATAGTCCATGACAGGGGTTGCAGGCCCCCTCTCTTCTGGGTGTGTGGGAATCCCTCCTTGTACACACCTGCTCTAGGAGACCTGAGTGGCCTGGCTGCCCATCCAGGGGCGGGTGATAGCCCCAGGAGATGAGTGCGCACCTCTAGGGTGCTGGGGTATACCTGTGGTGGATGTAGGTGATCTGTGGCAGCAGCTGGGGATGCCTGTGATGTGTTCATGCTGACAAGCCCTGGAGGAGCCCACAGTGCTGAGAGGCCACATCTGGCGGGGTCACATTTCCCGTTCCTGTCTTCTCCTATCCGTTAAGAATTCATGTGTTTTGCTTGGTTTTGCTGGTTCCTTTGTTTCAAAAATCTCTGTAACTCCTTGGATAGCTTTTAATACAGTCATTTTCCTCTTCAACATTATCAGTCTGAGGTGAAAAGCTAGCTTGGTGTCCCACTCACACACATGATAACACATGTTCCTGTCCTGCTCTCTGCTTTTGCAGGTGTACCATGCAAACCATGGTGAAACCACCCCACCATGAAGCTCAGCATGAAACTTATCCAAGAATCAGAATAAGTTCTGGGCTGAGCACCTTTTATAAATCAGTGTGCCAGAAACATTTCATACCAGAGGTTTTAATCTTCAGGGCACTTGATTCCATTTACCTGAAATAATTTGGCTTGCAATTGTATCTGAACCTTTAAGCACTACTGTAACACAGTCAATAGCCATATGAAAGCAAAGCTCATGCAGGGAATTTACTGTGACTGTAATGGATAATGCGTATGCAAGCCATGAATGAGGTCAGGTGAAGATTTTCCTTTCAAAAGAAATTTTGAGTTGTTGTTACTTTTTGTATGTTTTGTAACTTAGCTGTAGTCTATAGTACACTACTGACTTCAAGAATAGTGTAGCCAGCAGGACTAGCAAAGCAATTGTCCTGCTGTACTTGGCACTGGTGAGGCCACACCTCAAATTCCCTGTTCAGTTTTGGGACCTCCAGTTCAAGAAAGACATTGAGGTGCTGGAGTATGTCCAGAGAAGGACAATAAAGCTGGTGAAGGGTCTGAAGCAAATTTTATGAGAAGGAGGCTCAGGGGGGACCTCATTGCTCTCTACAACCATCTGAAAGGAGGCTGTAGTGAGGTGGGGGTCAGGCTCTTCTTCCATGCCTCAAGTAAAAAGATGAGAGGAAATGGCCTTAAGGTGCACAAAAGGATGTTCAGATTAGATATAAGAGGCTTTTTCTTTTTCACTGAAAGAGCAGTCAGGCACTGGAATAAGTTGCCCAGGGATATGGTGGAGTATCTGTCTCTGGAAATGTTCAAGTGGCATCTCTATTTTGCACCTGGGGATATGGTTGAGGTGTGATCATGGTGGTGCTGGGTTGATAGTTGGACGAGATGATCATGAAGGTATCTTCCAACCTTGATCATTCTGTGATTCTGTGACATCATCCCCATCTCACATTGTTCGAACAGGTAAATAGTGATATACATACTGAGCACTGTTGAAATTCACGTGCCCAACTTTATAAAGCTGACATAAATATGTATACCCCTCAAATCCAGTAAATGTACAAAGAAAGTATTAAAGTAACATACAAAACATGAAGTAGAAAATATGAAATGTGGAGTATAGAACCTAAGATCTACTCACATTTATTTTCTTCGGTAATAACAAATGGATCACAGAAGAACACCTATCTGAACCTCAACCTAGCTGAAGATGCTAGAAAGCACAGAACACAGACTGTTCCTACATTTGTTTAAAACCCTAACCAGTAAGAAAATTGGATTGCTTTTCCATTCTGATTGAAAAAATGAAACAGTATTAACTCTTAGGGAAGTCTGGTGTGCTCAGGTTACAGGGTAACTTTTGTCTCCTCTCTATCCATAAATAGAAAGTAGGACAAATTAAGCCTTGGTATACGTCAATGTGTCCTATTTCACATTGAACACTGTTATAACATAATCTAGTTTTTTACTCAGCCAGTTATTGGTATGCTATATAAAATCAAAGAGTCATTTAGGTTGAAAAAAACCTTTAAGATAATTCTAAACTAACCTAGCACTGCCGAGTCTTAAGCTTTAATAACTACAACACCAGTATTCTACAAATGCAGGAGTAGGTAACAGTAACTGGAATAAATCATTGGGAAAAAACAATAAACTCATGCAGATGAAAAGTATTGCATATACCTACCTGATATGTTGGTTCTGTTTATTACCCGGAATTCACCTTTGCCTCATGGCCCACTTTTAAAGTAGATGAAAGATGTACTTTATTTATAGCTTATATTAAATGCTGGTAAAATACAGCCCTTAGCTGCTGTAGAGTCATTAGAATTGATAAGGTCATCCCATCATTAAATGTAGTGGCAAAACCAGGCCACAAGTAGCAAGTCTGTTGTAATGAATCTTAGCTATTATCATATTTTCACAGATAAGGTTCTTTTAGAAGTGTTAGTGCATAGATGCCTGTCCTATTCACTTACTTTCTCATTGGGTGCCAAGGATACAGGGCTTCATCTGCTCATGGAAACAAAGGTAGAATAAAAAGAGCACTGCTCCACTGTGTGACCATTAAAAACCAAGTGTACATAGAGTGTTTGCTTTTCAAAAAATCTTTCCCTGTCAGAAAGGAGTTCAGATTCTTCATATAGAAACTACAGTCTACAATTATATCATAAATAAATAAATACAACTTTTACTCAAGTAAAATTTTTTTTTTTGTAACTTTCGCTTAGTAACTGTTGTTTCAGAAAGGAGATGATGCTTGGATCAATGTATCTCAGTTTAATTTCTAGACCTGATACAGGCAACAAGTAGAATTCTGAATATTAAAACTCTTTGGGATGACTGGAAGCGTATTCAAGTCACTTGTAAATTGATCTGAAATATTTCAAGTCGTCATCAGTTCTTCAGCTGCCTGTCTGTAAAAAAAAAAAAAAANAAATTATGTTTTTTGTATTTCACAGTGGTTATGTGAGGAGGCTTGTGAAATGCACTGTTAATAAAGTAAATTCAAGACAAAAGTGATTCAGAACATCACATGAACAAATACATGTGACATATAACCTGCACAGCCAATGGAGAGAAACAATCCTGACACCCTGATTAGACACACAAACAATGTTGCTGAACTTAGATACTGATACTGCTTCTTGTATGTAACAAACTTGTATGTGATCTGAAGCTTGGATATTCGAACTGCTATTGCTACCCATGCTGGTAATATTGTGGCATGGGTAACTACGAACACTGACTGCAAGCAATCTCAGTGCAATCAGCTGCAATAATTTACAATATTAGATAAATGTAAAGCATCTGGGAACAAATGAAGCATGTATATAATATTTAATTTATTTCAAAACAAATAGAGGGTTTTTTTCGATAAAAGTTGCAGACTAATTAAATAATTTTCACTGGACAAAGTATAAATAACTTGCTCACTACTAGTGCCACACTAGGTGGTCTGCCTGCTGTTCTCTTCCATAACGAAGGTAGCAAGGTCTCAAGCAGTGTGTGGAAATGATCAGTTTACCATTAATGAACTTTATGAAAACCAGTGTTTTACTTGGTCAAAGATCACCTACCAAGCGTAAAATAAAGAGGTTTAAACATGAGTAAAATTATATATGGAAATTCTCATCATTTGCTATTTCATCTTCAAATTGTTTCAGACTTCCAAACGTGCAGACAGAATTGTGCAGATGTTTTTCTCTTCTTTCACAGCTACAAAGAGTTTTGTGTCCCTTGTATAGTGCTGTACTCTTCAATCAGTATAAGATTTCCAGTTACAGCTGTTGATTCAACCACTGTGGTCATTGAATGAGATTTTTTTCTGGGTCTTATGAAGTGTGATGACAACGTATTTTCAGACAAGGCCTAAAACATTACTTGGGAAAAATTATTTCTGAATTGACTCTGATCTAACGGTCTAAGATGTTGCTTTTTGATTCGTCCCAAAATACTTTCCCCAGCACTAACAACATCCTTAGAAAGATATTATAAACTTAAAGTAAAAAATGAGAATTCTAAGAGAGGGGGAAAAAGGCGGGGCAAGGGAACATATTTGATTGAATTTTATAAGCAGGAAGCCTTTTTTTTCCAATGATTGTATAACAGTGTTTACATAGACAGTAATTTTATCTAACTGAATTGATAAAACCAGATACTGGTTTTATCACAATCATTAGCAAATGTCTCCATAACTTCAGCAGACTGACAATAAAGTGTTGATCCAGCCAGCTAACTCACCAGATTTCACAGTTCCTGAGTAACAGATGAGGAAATACGCATTCATTTTCTCAGAAAAGATATGCATCATTATGTAAGCACCATGTTTTACTAGACAGTATTTCAGGTTTTGGATTAATCAATTATTATGGTACAACATTATTACTACTTGTAAAGTATTTGTGGATTCCTGCAGAAACAGGCATTGGTGAGCTGCTACACATGATCTGAAGGCACATCTCAGATCAAAATCTATTTTTTTAACTTGAAAAATCTATCTTTAATACAGGCTAAGCAAAGTTGTGTTTTACAGATGAAATAAGCCTGTTTTACAATTAACCAAAAGTAAAATGATTAAACCAAGCCAAATAGCTAATCAGTAGCAGAGTGAAGAACTGCATAATTTTTATTTTCTCTTGTACGTGCTAGGTCACCTTCCCTGGCTGCTTTTCAAGGGATATGATGTTAGCACTAGGTCCTAGCTCCCTACAGAAACCCATTCATACCACTGAGCTCTGGAAGTCTTCTCATTTATTTCCTTCTGTTGGTCAAAATGTCAGTTGCCATATACTCATCTAACTCTGGAAAAAGAATAGATAAAACTGTTCTCTTAAAAGTCTAATACTGGTGAACAGCTCTCAAAAGTTTTAAAAGACTTGCAGCTGGGTGTATATATAGGAACATGCAGGAAATTAGAGACATTATGATGAGTGTTCAAAAAAATTCGAACACTTTTCCAGACTGACATTCACTAAGAGCACACTTTGTGAATGGGTAGTTGCTGCTCGTTATCAGTCATGGTTACTAGGTATTCATTCACATAATTATTGCTTAAAAATCTTATTCTACATTACCTGTCAGTGGAGCATAATATTCTATTGCAATACATTGGAGCACTGCTGTGTATGCTGATCCCTTTAGTCTTTGATATTCTTAGCCATGGTGAAGGTGGTTCAGTTTGAGAGGTCTTTCATGAAGGCAGATAAAATCCATTTGAGTGACTCCTTTCTTTCCTATCTTTGCTCTCTCATCACTGGTGTGTTTACACTCATCCCCCTTCCCAGAGGAAAATTATCTCATCTTTTCCTCACATAATTCATAGAGTTTCAGGAGCTGGGACTTGTTCTATTTCTGCAAACCAGTATCTTACTTGTCCTGTGGATTACTCAGGTTTCTTTGGGCATCTTTCCTTCTTGTTTTGCACTTTTTTTGGTTGGTATTTTACACATTCTTTTTCAACTTATACCTATATTCCCATGCTTTAGTTGTGTAACTATCCTACAAATGACTGTTTGCCCCTTTAACGTTTAATATACTATACTACATTAAATATATTTTTATATTTCAGAGGTGGAAAAAGATTACCGATTAAGAGAACAACGATCTGTTGGCTTTCCCATGATAACAAGCAGTAACTATTAGCCTCAAAAATCATGTTTGAAATCCTTAGAACCAATGAAGCAAGAAAAAAGAGAAGTGAGATTGTTGATTAGGACTCTAGTAGTGCAGTCTTATAGCTACTTATGAGGAAGAAGAATCTAGTTCTCCTAGACCCATCAATCTAACATGAACAGAAACTGGAGAGCTTTGCTGAGAGTCTGGACGGCTCAACAGGAAAATGAGAGAAGCACCAATTCAGTCTTGTGAGAGCCTAAAATCTCCTGAACTCTCCTGCAATTTTTGCCAATGCCTTTGTGATACCTTGGTGACCTTAAGATTACCTCTTCTTAATAAAGCATACTAGATATTGCTTATAACCTCAATACAGGTTTTTGTTTTATACCTCAATAAATATTTTTGTTGCAATACGTTTGTGAGGAAAGATTTAATAGAAAAACTACAGGTAAAGGATGGATTTACTCCAATACCACTTATACCTTCACATATATTCACATAATAATAATATTTCAATATACACAATAATAACAAAATTATTAATAATAAAAATAAATATATTAATAATATATAATTATTAATAAAGAAATATAATAATAAAAATAAATAACAAATAATAATTCATACATTCACTCTATGTGTGAATATATGAAAGTTCGATCCCACTGCCTGAATTATTGCTATTTCTAAATGGTGCCAAAACTAGGGAGCCACCACTGTCCCTCAATAACAAAGGTCAGCAGGGAGACAGACAAAGATGAGCTTGTTGGGGAGAAGAAAAATGCATAATCAGGAAGACTAGAGTGTAAGTGAAAATTTACCACTGTATCAGGAAGTATATGAATACAACATGTAGCAACAACTCAGGGAACATTCACTTGGCAGTGGTGTCGGAGAAGGGTGAGCTGCAGTTAAATGGAAGAAAGTATTTCAAAAACAAAGCTGTCTGCTGCTGTTTTTCATTGCCCATGTGGCACTGGCAAAAACTGGGATTATGGCAGGATTACACAGCAGGAGAGGCAGAGGAACACTAGTGATTCTGCTTTCTCATAATTAATTGAAAGAGGCACTGTGATCTTCTGGGCAGGGGAAGAAGAATATTTTTCTGGCAGGCTGCCCCTCTCCCTTACCCACAGCTGCCTAAGGTTCTGCCTGTCTCTACTCTTTACAGAAAAGGCTGCTGGTTCCAGCAGTGGATGCAGAGTCCTGACTGCCAGGTGGGGACAATCAGAACATCAATCATAGCCAATTAATCTCTTTTGGACATTTCTGAGCTTGGAGACTATTTTAACAGAGGAGGAGGCTTGTTTACAGTCTCCAGGCTTTTCTAGTTCTGGGAAACAAGCTGTGTGCCATAGCCTTTAAAAATCACTACTATATATTTATGAAATAAAAAAAAAAGTCTAAAAAAATGTTAATCAGAAAATTCTGGGTTCCATCCTAGCTTGCAGATTTTATGATGGATGATGACTACTTCCTGTCTTAAAAGCCATCCTTTCTTTCTCTGAATCACTTAACTCTGCTCGTTGGTGGACAGTTGCTGCTGTACAGGCAATGGAAAAATTTTGCACCTGATGCTGGACATTCATCTTTTTATGGAGACTCCTGTCACTTGTTCTGCCAAAATCTTTAGCATAATAAATTTTCCAAGAGTATCATGTTATAAAACTTTGAGTGAAACAGAACATGGCTGAGGAAGAAAAGAGCTGGATTGAAACAGATATTAAGAAAGTTTTACCTTGCGATCTTTTGATTGATTAGGAAACTATCGATTTCTGATCCTTCTTTTTCAATAAATTTGATACCTGCCTTTTCCTGGAACAGGGTATATTTGTTTGGGGTTTTATTTTTGCCAATCCAGAAATATAAATCTATACTTTTCAGAAGGAAAGCCTCTTCAACTGAATTTTGAATCACATTTTGAACAACTGCTTCAGACATGAAAATACAGTCTCACTAGAGGACAATTAATTTCAGCTTGGATTTAAGGCTTTACTTTGTCTCTGACAGACTGTCCAACCAGCACTTTCCTTTTAACACCAGATGCTATACTGTTGATTTAAAGGACCATATTCAAGATGGAGCTATATATTTCAGCAAGACATTACTTGCATTACTCATGGCAAACTAGTAAAACAAAGATTTTTAAACATATAATTTAGTTTTCATTATTTAAATGATTGATTCACTTTTAGCATATCATCCATCTTGGACAACAAAACCCTGGTGATCAATTTTGTAATTTTTCATAATAATCTTTGTCTTGCCCAGTGTTTGTGCTCCTTTTTCCTATTGTGTTGGACATGAACTGAGAGAATAACATGTTATTTATTTTTAATAAAGCATTTCAGTGTTTTCCAAGATGATGGACAAAATATATTATCAAGGTTATGACATAATTATCTAAGGCAAAATTTTAAAGTAAATCTCCTGACACTTTTGCGAGTGTTCTTTCAGGACCTGAGAAAACACAATATCAGTCCTATACTAAAGTTGCTTCACATTACCTACACTATTCTGTTATAAATTCTCACTTTGTTGGCTTGGCTATCAAAAATTTCAGAATCACCTTAATGTTCTTCTCAACACATTCTAAATCCAGCATCACACTTTGCAATAAACACAGCACTAAAAATCTCCTTGCAAAAGGAACAATACCTATATTTTTATATATGCATATGTTTATATATGTATATGTTTTTATACACGTGTGAATGTTGGGAATTGATCAGTTGTGAATGCTTTCTTCAAAATGCAACATTTTTTCCACCAGCAGAAGTCTGAATATGGTATGAAAGGAGGAGATTAAATAAGAAAGACGTAAACTAAGGCAGTCTACTTCCACTTTTTTACCACTTTCATTTTCCATGAGAATGGAAATGTGGCAACTGTATTGATTACGGTGCTAAATTAAAAAACAAAGGCAAAATGTAGTTCTCTAGGACTTTTCAATGGAAATAATGGTATCTCAAGAGCTGACTAGGTAATCTGGTGCAAAATATAAACATATGCCCTCATTCATTCTGAAATTAAAGAGAACATTTATGTAAGTCGGGATGATCAGACTGGGTAGTTGTTCTGATAAATTTAGTAGACAGTATAGGCCTGCATGTAGTCATCCTTCTCTGTACTCTCTGATTCACCACGTAAATTTATATTATCTACCATGAAAGTCTATCCCAAGCTGTTGCACCCTCAGATTTAATGAAAGAGTTGGAAATAAAGTGAAAAACAAAAGATTCAGTTACCTTAAACTGATCCATGTACTTACAAATTATTTATCTTCAAAATGAATTACGCCATTTTATGAAGCTTCTAGAAGACATGCCAGTAGGTTTTTATTTCTTTAATTATGCTGCTCCACCCAATAAAGAAGGAGCTTCTCCCTCTCCATTTCACAATTCTACCCAGCATCTAATTTTCAAAATCAGGCAAATTAAAATATTCTACAGAGCCCCTAGAACAATGTCTAATTATGTTTTTATTTTTAGTACATTAAACCAAGTGTATCTGAGGTTTCACAAATAAATTGAATTCTTACTGTAATCTCTGAAATTTTTGGCATTGTCCCAAACTTAATTAACCTTGGGTGGAAAATAAAATTCTTTATTACATAGACAATAATTTACTCAATCATCATGAAAAAATTAGTATATGAGCTTAATATACCAAGTTATGGGTATATTATTGTCACTTCTACATATTGTGTATCTTTATTATATATGAAAAAATAGTCTCTTATTTTTTTGATGAAATATTGATATTTTCTTTTAGTATTACTTACATTCAGAGGTCATACATCTCTCTTAGGAAAGAAATATATTTCTTCCCTCTCTTTTTCCCTCAACATATAGTTGCATACATAAACAGGAGTTCAACAGATTCTACAAACTAATTCAAACCAGATACTTTTAAGGAAAATTGGATACTCAGGATTTTTAGTTTGCTTTCTAATGTAAGTCAAGGGATGATTCCAAAAAATTCTTTAATAAGTACATAACCGCTGCATCGGTTTCAAAATATTTTTTCAATAACAGGAAATTAACTTAATTGCTAGACAAGCTCTTCCATTAATTTATTTTTGTTATCTCAGTTTACTAACTTCAGCTTTAAATAAGATATTCTCATCCCTTCTCTTTGTGGATTGTCAGAAAAAATTACTATAAAGAAATTACTGTCCATGATCAAGTTACTCTTTCTCTATCCTTGACAACTAAACTGCCAGAACTGTGCACTGTACCTTCAGGATTAAACTACTGGTGGTAATAATAACTGATTGAAAGAAGCATCAACACTGACAACGTTGCACGATTGTGTCTGCCCTGGGGAATTTTGCTGTAGCAAGGCAAGTTCTGCTTGCTACTGGAGCTAAAGTCTCTCTTCCCACACATGCTGAGCAGAAATACAGCAGTAGGTAGTAAAAATAGCAATTCTATATCACAGCTAATAGCTGTGGATAACCATAGACAGTCTGCAGCCCAGGACTTTTGCAGAGGTGGAGGACACTGTTACCTTTTCCTTTTGTAGTGATTCTTCTTCAAGTGGTACAAGCTGATCCACCCCTTTCACTCTTGTTTCTACTCTGGCACTATGTCAGCAAGCTAAATATGCCAGCATAACTTTTCCTATGGTCATGTCATGAACTACATCCAAGCACAGATCTGGCTAAAGAACATCCTCCTGGATACCCAGTACTATGCCGTGGATCTTGCAAAAATGACAGAACGCTTCAGAAATGGGCATTACAATGTTGATCATAAAGCCTCTCTGCTATTTTTACTGCTGGTTTACATTCTGAAAGGCTTCACTTCCAGAGTGCATCACTGCAGCGTCACTTCACGTAAACATTTCCACTCTGTGAATGCTGGAGAACTTTGGCAAAATGGCAGCAGGCACATTTGAGTGGGAGGTGATGTTGCAGTCTGTGAGGTGCCTGTGCCCAGCCGTGTGCTGTTCCCACTGAACGTTGTCTAGTGGATGCCAGCAGTAAGCACAGCACTGGCTGGATTTCCCATGCAGCTTGGTGTGACAGAGCCTGCTGATCCATCACAGCTTGTCAGTGTTCTCACAGCATGCCTAATGAGGGGGTCTGTGATAATGTGGAAGATAGGCTGTTCCTTTCCCATCAATTGATCCTTGCACTTCTAGGTGATTTGTCTTTGATGCTTCTTGCAGCATCTTACAAAGCTCCAGGCTAAAAAGCCAACAAATTTTTCTCCCTTAACTTAGAGGATGCCTGGAGTCAAACACTAAGACAAATATAATAACAAATGATGTGTACTTAGAAATCATACACTGGGCACTAAGCTAAGGAAACAAAGCTTAATATATTTCTGCTGAGATTTCTCTTTTATTTTCCAATAATAAAGGATTTTAAGAGAAATTTTTATGAAATGTAAATAATAATTTTGCAGAGTTCAAATTCATGAGCAAAAGGAATGAAAATATTTGAAAGAGAAAAGTTAGAAACTAGAACTCACCCAAAGAAGTAATTTGTACACAGATTTGTGAATTTGTTAGACTTGTGAATTTTACTTTTTGCATGCCTGTACTTGAAACTGCCATTTTTTGTTTCGAGTAAAAAATAAAAAATAGTTTGACTTGCTCTTGCTTCTCAAAACCTGTTAATTCCCAAGCATTAGCAAACTTCAACTTAAATGGAAGGTGATCATTCATATAGTAGTTTCCTTCTTCCTTTAAAGCTCTTACAGCTGCAGGTATACAAAATTTCTGATAGGAAGAACACTGGTTTAAAAAAAAAATCTGAACTGGATAAACCTAAAGAGTGGGGAGCGGGAAATATGAATAACTAGAGCCGTTGTCTGTTTTGCTCAGAACTTTTTAATTGCTCCCTCTAGCCCTTAAAATGCCTCAGGAATACAGACAAGAAATACTGAAAATGGTACCACCATATTTTTTCCCATATATTTTTTAACTGATTGATCTTACTCCCTCTAGTTTTACTACATCATCTCCACCATCTCAGCTGCTGCCAGTCCCAGGCAACTGAAATTGTCTCCTTGCCATGTTTTTTAATGTGAGTGTAGATTCTACAAAACCACTAATACAAGATGCCAGCCTCTTCCACTGATGTCAGATACCACCTCTCAAAGTCAATTTTGCTGCTAGGTTCACTTCTGGAGTGGCATACCTAGGCAGAGGTCAGGGCTTTCATTAGGAAACCCAGAAGAGAGCAAGGGATATTGATAGACTTCATGGTTTCCTTACAAAAATCTTTGTTGCTTTAAGTACTGTGCAATTTTCATTGCAAATTCAATAGCCATTAGTTCTATATGATGTTTTAATAAGCTATAAAAGGGTAAGATTTTAATTACTAATTAGCAATAAAAATTGATTTTTTTTTTTTGCCTCACTGATCTCCCCAGGACAAGCCATGCAGGCTCTTTAGCCCAGATTGTCAACATTTAATTTCAGCTGTTATCTCCTTTTCTGCTCTCACATTTTTTGCACCATCCAGCTCTTGTTACAGTCTCCAGTTATAAACAGGAAAACTTCCAAAACTGAAATTCATATAGAGAGAGAAAGCTGCAGTGGGGCTGCGAAGAATGGGAAACAGAAGTTGAAATAAAAGACTAGTGAAGGATAAGCATCAAAAATCAAAATTCAAACTTGGTTTTAGTAATGACTTTTCAATAAAAGGGGTCTATAGTCTCTGAACTGTGCTCAGCAGATATGTTAAATAAGAATGTCAAAACAAAACCCCCCCCAAAAAAACCCACATAAGAAAAAACACAACCCCAAAAATCTGTCAAGAATAGTTTTTAGAGAAACAGTATCTTCATCTTGCTTATCCCTAAACTTATTTAAGTGCTAGGTTTTCTGACTGACATCAATATACTCATGGAGTTCTAATTTGACTGGTAAAGTTACATTTTAATTAAATGGGAAAAAAGGGTTGCTTTTCTGTAACTTTTGGAATCACATTATTTTCAACTAAGTGTCCCCATGGAAACAAAGTATTTCCTTCTGCAGCAGCTTCCTTTATTACTTTTTAATAAATCAAAAAGTTATGTCATGGTTTTACTACTATCTGTTGCAAGTTTGACAGACTATTTTAAAGCTACAGATGTGTCATGAAGAATAGCATTATAAGAGAACCAGCTTTATGACAAAGACATTAAAAAGACAAAAAAATATAATTAATTTAAAACTTATTTTAAAACTTAAATTTTAAGTTAACATATATATGTGCATATTTTTTGTATTCTATTTTTATTTTACATTTAGAAATAAAATCATGGTTTAGTTTGAATCTGGAAATAAAGTGTTTCAAATTATCAAAATTTTCAGAAAAATGTAAGTATTGATTTTAAGCCCACTTTATCAGCTTCTCCTGGATTCTGTTTAAGAAGCATTTTCTCTCTCACTCCCTGTTCTTGGTCAAATCACTCCAGGTTTCCCAAATTCCTGTTTTATAAAGTGAATAAAATATTTACTTACTGTTCTCAACTCCCAAATGGGTTTCTGTGGATTAATTAGTTAATGTTTAACTTTGAAAATCTAAAGTGTTATATTAGTGCCAAGTGTTATTATTATCAAACCTGTTAAAACCACAATGCATAATCAATTAGCTCAGATCAAAGGATGTGCAGCTGCAAAGGATCTAATTAAAAGTTGATAAATAGAATTATTGAAAGCAGATGAACTTTTGTACTACCTCACACTAAAAGTGCACAGAGACCTATTAGTCACCACCATGCCCTGTATTTCTCATGTCACAGACTGAACAGCCAGAGGTTTGAAAAAAGCCAATATTTTCTGTATTTGTTTAAGAGGTTATTAAGCAGACTGAAAAGCCTTCCTCTACAATATCTACAGACCTTTATTAAAAGTGCAATGTGAATGTGGCTAGACAAATTGAAGAAATACCTCTGAAATACAATAATGCAAGTTAAAAATGACATTTTGACTACTTGGAAGGCCATGCTGTTTTCTTCTAAAACCTAAGTCTGAAACCTAAATGTGGTCACTTGCAAATTTAGTGACAGAGCTTTTTAGTGGCAATAGAAACTCGTCTTATATTGTAGCATTTAGGTTAATATTGCCAGAAAATTTTCGTTGTTTAAATCAGGTCTTTCTTCTGCTTCAGAGATAATAACATGGAGTATTTATGGTTTATGGTAACATAAAGGTATGGTTTTGAAGCTGAGAAAATATATCGATATGTTTTAGCATTTCTTGTCATACTGATTTTTTGGATGCAAATTGGAAGGAGGAAGGATTCTATCCATAAACATGTGTATATACTCTTCATCTTTTGAACTGCATTTATATATCTATCTAGTTCTTGGCAGTTTCTTCATTTGCCAGGGTACCTGTAAATCAGTGTGAATCCTAATAAAATATATTTATTTTAAACAAGTTAAGAATTACAGCTGTCGTAACAAAACCAAAATATATTATTGAGGTTCACATTTTCTTTTTGCACATGCCATGTTTATTCTTCTTCACGTATTTGTATGTCTACAGCAATCTGTATCCTCACACCTATTTGTATGCTGAAAGGGTTTTAGCTGCAGACAGACTCAATACTGGTTTTTTCAGGAAATAAGCCACCACTCTTACAAATTTCTAGTTGCACTTTAAATTTAAAGTAATTCTAATAATGTTAGGTGGAAGGAAATTAGGAGATTATTTAATTCAACCTCTTTCTTTAAATGGGACTTCTGTTACTATCAGATCATGTAGGCAATATAGAATACTACAAGCATCCATAATTTTGTATTAAATACACTACAGTGGTATATAATCTTTCCAAAATTAACGACTACAAACTGAAAAAAATAAAAGATTTATGAGGTAATAACTTAAAGGAAAATACTGATGAGACATCAAAGCCAATTATTTACAGCCATGATCTCCCAGACATTGAAAGTTATTATTGACGATATATACCTCTCATCTTACCCATTTGTGTTCAAATCTTATGCTCTGCAACTTTTTACCTAGAATCGATCACACCAAAGAAAAAAAACAAATTTTTTTTTAAAAAACCAAGATTATAAAGTCACTTCCCTTATTTCTCATCCCTTTCATCTTTTTAAAAGCATCCTAATTTTCAGGATGAAGCGTGGCATGGTCAGGAAAAGCAGGATGAGTCCTTGTACATATCAAGTAATTATGAACTCTTCACTCTCCCACTATCATTTTTCTTAGCACTTCTCTATTTCTTACACTCTTGAAACTGGATATTACTTAAGCTACTGTGCACTGCACTTTTTTTTTACATGAAGCACTTTGAACTATGTTTTCATGGCATTTGACATAGAGTTTAAGCAGTGGGTTGCTAACTTCTTCCTTGATTTATACTGTATTCTTCTTCCAAGACAGTAAATATCCTGTTTGCAATCTTCATTACATGAAGATGTTAGGTTGAAAGTTTTATGTTTGTTTTTCAATTTCTTTTTAAATATTAACTCCCTAATCTCTCTCCTGCTAAGTACCTCACAGCTTAACAGATTTGTTTTTCATTGCATTTTTAGTTTAAGTTCTGTTCCACTTCTTACTTGAATAGTATTTATCATTTTTAGACAATTCATTAGAACTCTCCAAAGTTTTCAGTTCACATATATTTTTTGCCTTTGTGCATCTATATTAAATGAACATATTATGTTTTGTACCAAAAAAACCCAACCAAACCAAACCCAAAGCAAAGGTTATTCTTTGTGATTATTATCACCCTAAAACACTGCCATAATTTTATAACAGAAGTTCAATAATTGTTTGGCTGAGATTCTAAAAATTATTTTTATATGATATTTTGACATGATTTTTTTTAATAGACTTGCCCTAACCATCTTAAACCACAAAACCTTCAGAAAGGCCTGGGACATTACTGAGGAATTTCTATGGGTTTCAAATGTTTCTTCTTGGCACATACCTGCTTTTGCTTTAAAAGCATCAGATTACTGCAAAATTTGAGATTACACTATTAATTTATTAAGAAATTTTGCCAGTGGTATTTGAGTGAATGTTTTCAATCAGTTTTCAGTCCTAGGTCTTCAGAGATCTAGAATATTGGTTGTTGGAGGATTGGTCCTCTTTGTGCTGTCCAGTGAACTACAGCACATCATTGCTTAACACTAAGGAAGATATCCATGGTGGTGCCAGTAAACCATGATGTCCTGATCATTTTACCCATAGGTTAACGTATTATTCTGATGAAATGCTATTTGTTAGAATGAGAGAAGGAAACTTTTTCTGTTACTAAATAAAAGCTTTGAGTGGCAGATAAATCGCACTGAATGCCAAGATAATTTGCTCTGCTCAGTGGAACTACGAAAACTCACATAGCCATTGTGACATTCATGGTAGATACTGGCTTGTCCCAGCTTCGCTGGAGGTCATCTATTATTTTTAAAATGTAGTAATTTTTTGCCAAAAATACCTACTATTACAATATAGCTGTGGTAATGTCATCATCTATATTTCTTGTGTTATTTAACAGAATGCAAGTAACCATATTTAATCTAAATTATATTATTATGGAAATAAGAAAGCACTATTCAAAAGCCAAAACGTCTTCACAGAAAGACTCAGATAATATGGTTTACAAACTGAAATATCCCTGGTTAAACCACCTAACATTTTATGCAACCAACACAGATGTTTGTCTGTTTTAGTCAGTTTTAAAAAGCTCAGATAAGTGCTCTGCAATTAATCTATTTGAAATGATTCTTTAAATGAATTTTTTCTTCTTCTCTACCTCAGTATTTACCAATAATATTCAGGGTGTACATTCTTGCTTCTCATAAATCTGCAAAATATAATGATGTTGTTTGCTTGGCAAGTGTGACCATCCCAGAAACTTCCGTTAGAAGCGTTATCTTGCTCTTCAGCAGCAAGCTTGATTCTTCTAAAGGAATAATGTTAATAACCATAACACTGAAGAAGCAAACAGCTTGTTTACTTTGTCAATAAAGACGAAGTTTTCTTCAGGCCAAATATGTGGGTTTCCATGTGCTGAGTTTCTTCGTTAACAGTGAGGGCTAAAAAATAATTTAGAAAAGGGAGAAATCTCAAGCAGAACGGGGTAAATCTTTCCTGGCTTCCAACAGCATCAAAATAACAGCCTAAGATAACTTGATTCATCAGCAGCCAACTGAAAATTCTGCAAATATCAGTCTAATATTCAGGGGGAAAAAAAACCCCAAACAAACAACAATCTAATGTTTCTACAAGGGTTTTTTAATTTTCTTTTTTGTCCTTGTAATAGCATTTAGAAAATTTTCAAGACCTTTGAACTTATATCTCATTTTGATGGAGTTTGTTTTTCACCAACTACTAATTGAAGAAACTGAAATTGAAGCCAATTGATAATGTTTCCTTGAAGCATGAGATACTACTGAATCAGATACCAATTTAATTAAGTGTTGGTTTCCATAACATATTTGTTCTTGGGGTGGTTTTTGGATCCTCCCATGTCCCAGTCTTGATTGCTATTTTTACACAACTGAACAAAACAAACCATGATTGAGTTAGAAAATAGTCTAAAATGTCCACAGAAACCTGGATAAGTCATCAGATAGACTCACATGCTATGATCTTGGGAATTCGTTCAAATAATGTATTCAATGACATTCAATTCAAGTTGTAACCCAAAGAAATGGGGAAACTGAAAGACAGTCAGATTGTGATGTTCTTAGTACGTGTAGCTGGGATCATTGTTCCCAAAAAGCTCCATTCCTATTAAATTAAAGGTGAAGATGCTCTTAAATGTTTTCACTTCAGATTAGTTGATTTAGATTAGCAAAATCACATATAGCTACATTTATGAAAATTAAAATGCTGAGCTATTGACCAACTATTAAATCTAGACCTTATTTTTAAAAGATATATAAAAGACAACTTTCTTGAGTATGTAGTTGTGTGATTGAAGTTCTCTTTCATAAAATCTGATCTAAATACTGACAATAATAAATCCAGAGATTGTTTTCAGTAACACTATGAATCACACCTGCAGATTGAAAGCATTTTGCTTTCTTTTTATTAAAAACAGTTTTAACAGCTGCCAGAAAATCAAGAAGAAATATAAATCCATACATATGTACCCTGTAACTTAGACGTGAGAATGAAAAATTAGTAATAGCAGCTGAAATATTCTTTGATTATAAGGCAAAATAACAATTTTTTTCCTATTTGCCTTAATCATGACATCTCACAACATTTTTCTATGGTTGTGTTCTTTTTTTTATACCTTAAAAATAGAGAACAAAACTTACATTAAATATGTTATAGGCCTTTGTCTGAATTTTCTACTTCTTGCATACTTAAATTTCAATTTCCTTCTAAATTTCATCTTTTGAACCAATTTTTTTTGAAAAATCGAGCACCAAGCCAGTATGTCCATAGTGCAATAATCCATCTGCTCTATGTGCAAACATACAGAGATAACAAAATACCACTTAGATAGCTACACAGGGATCAGAGCAAATGTTAAGACCTTCTGTGAAGGGCTCCAAAAATCCTTGCTCAGCTACTGCAGAACTGAGGTGGCACATTAGCACCAGGGTTCTTCAGCTTTGTTAGGGTCTTCCCTCATGTCTCAATCTCTCTGGTGACCAGAATGTGACCATTGAGTTTTAGAACCTCAACACAGTGCATGTTTCCAGCCTCATCTGATTCACACCAATAAGGATTTACACAAGTCATTTACAGATTCCTTTTTCTTTCAAATATTGTTAGAAGGAAATGGAAGGTGGCAGATCAGGTTGAAGTTACGTACTCATGCCAGGACAGGAAAGCCAGGTTTTTGTTTGTACATGAGAGACATCAGGCTCCCTACAACCACGGCTGCCACAAGTGAACCATGTAAAGTACCATAGGCTGGTTTTACTGAAAAGGGGGGAGGAGAAAGAGAAACTACCTGCATCTTTAGCTGTTTTTGTTGAAGCTGTGTTCCTGTGAAAAAAAGAGTTCTCAGAGCTGCTTCTCAGCAGGTCAACTCCCCGCTTGTACTGGAGCATAGGGTTGTTCTTCCACAGGTGCAGGACCCTGCATTTGTGTTCCTGGAATTTCAGAATTTTCTGCTCTGCCCATTTCTCCAGCCTGTCAGGAGCATTCTGAATGGAAACACAGCACTCTGGACTGAACAATTCAGAGACACTTTCAAGGCTGTTCTGTAATTTAATAGAATTCCAAGATCCAGATTAGCAGTTTTGACTAAAGCCTGGATTCCTTCCTGTAAATTGATGGTCTTCTCTGGAAATGAAATCCAGAGGAATTCATAGTTTTCTTCTATTCAAATCAGACCTTTGTCTTAACATTGATTAATTGAGTCTCATTACATCACTCTGCAGCAGACTAGTTTTTCTATCAACTAATATTGATATGAAAGCATAGATAATTAACTGTAAGTCAAGAATTTTTGTCTCCTTTATATGAATATGTTTTTTAAAAAGGGCATGTGTTTATACAGGCACACGGGTTTTTTTTACTTTAGGAGAAAACCAATTAAGACTGCTATATAATGAGCAATTGTGCCAACAATAAATCAAATGTCTTTATAATTTTTATGATGCTATAAATTATACATGCAAGATCAATAATTGGCAATAAAATATCAAGCTATAATTCTTCAACATCCATGACCATACTACACGTACTTATGTAGAAATAGAACTTAATTTTTAATATACTGTCTATAATTTGCTACATAAGAAAAAAACGATAGTTATGGGTCTGGCCATTAGAACAATCTAAAACACTCCCAGAAAAACTAGTAAGCTTTTTGAGTGGAATGCAGGTAAGCATTTACAGCAATTTCAGGAATGCAAGGATATCTCAAATGCTTTACATAACCTCTAAAGAAGACTACAGAACTAATGAAAAATCTGTTTGTCTGCCAGACCCATCTAAAAGGGTTGATTACTGTAAGGCATTTAAAATGGTAATAGATGCCTTTGCTGAGGCAGCTGCATATTGTATACCACTTTTGAAAACTTGTGGAAGTTCTCCAGTGGAGCACAGATTCACAAGCAAGGAACAGTTCGGAGAGAAAAATGTAGAGTGAGATAATTGACCTTCAGCCTGAGTTTTTGTGAGGTGGAAAATCTATTATGAGTTGTTACCTGATTTTCTTTTTCTACACATTGCATGCATTGCCCTTCTCTAAAATCTGGGGGCATTTCCAAAGAAATAAGGGACACAAAAAATCCCCTGATCTTGCATTTGAATGGGAATGTTCTGGAAAGAAAAATATAACAGAGGAAGTCCAGAGCTTAATGTAAATGTTTGCACTTGATAGTAATGACGGTTTGAAGGGAATTCCTAAGTTCTGCATGAACTTTCTCAATTAGGCACAGTTTCTTCATTGAAGTTCTTGAAAATAAAATATTCCTCTTAAATGTAATTACATTTATGTTTCACAATTTTTGCTTCCATTGTAGTATTTTTAGTTCTTTCAAGTAGGACAGCATATCAGAGTTGGCTACTATTCCTTAGATAGTTCAACGATTCCAATGATAGTTGATTTTTTTCTTTGGGTAGAGGCTTTTAAAATTTTTGGCTAAATCACTGTGAACTGATTTTGGCTGGAGTATTACCAAACTATTTAGTAACTATTTTAAAATCATTATAATTTCAAGTTTTACTAGTTAAGAATAATCTCTTTTATTAGACAATAGTAAAATCAATGCAAATAAATGCAAATTACAATTTGATACCAAAGATACAATGAACATTACTGCCACAGAAATAAGCTCCTTCATCATATCAAGAAATGTTAATTTTTAGATAACATTATCTCCAACTCTTTTGCTTGTTCAAGTATCTAAGTCCACAGAGCAATTGGGAAACATTCCATAACATGGGGTTACAGCAAACAGAAGTAAGTTAAGAATCAGATGAATTCTTATTAATTTCAACAGGTATAAGCAGAATATTATATATTTCTAACCTCTAATAACCTAATATTTCTACATCAGTATATAGTAATAAAAATGGAAATATTTTCACAAATCACCTATGAACTTACCAAATTTTTGCCAGTATCAATTTTATACTTGATCAATTTCTTTATCAATGAATTCCATTAAGAAAACTCCCTTAATTTCTGAGGATTCCTGTTGATCACCACAATGTTGATATGAAATAGCATTTTTCTCTGACTTCACACAATCAACAGTAATAAATTAAGCACATAATATGTCATGAGTAGCAGCAAAATAATTGTAAAGAATGTATTCTTGAAGGAGGGAATGTCTGCCTAAAACAGTAGTGCCTATGAAATCTCCCAGTATAGGGCTAACATACCAGATTTCCATAGATATATCTCCTTTTCTACCTGTAAATTTTGCCAAAATAAAATTTAATTTTTTTAAAGTTTCATGAGAGTAGAAGATGCCTGTGTCAGAGCTCTAAAACGGATTCTAACTAAGCTGTCATACTTCTGAAATTGTCAGAGTACACAGTGCTGAGCAGAAGAGTACAAGCAAAATTATTTTGACACTTCCTAAAAACATCTAATTTTTTTTACAAGTGATAATCTATGCATACAGTGTAAATATAACACTTTTTAAGAAATATTTAGTTTATGGCAAATTCACCATAATTGCTTGTTTATTTTCTGGGGAAAAAGAACCTGGCATCCTCATCCAAGTAGGTAGGGACTATGAGAGACAGGGAGCAGGGGAATAAATTAAGATACATATTGTTAAATATCCTTCTCTGCTTATGAGCAGGAAAAACATCTGTCATTAAATAAGACTTTTCTCTATAGCTCTCAGATATCAGCAATTTTGTGCTGTGACTTTTCTGTTTTCAGTTAAGGGTGGAGTGTTTTATGAAGCTTTTGGATTTCCGATCAGTCTGTATTATACTTTGAGATCGAAGGAAGACTCAGCTAGCAGAGACATAGCAGTCACACAGCAAAGGCTCAGAGCACCTCTGCTGGTGGCTGCATGGGGATGCCTGAAGATAAGGCAGTGATGGTCCCAGTACTGCACAGGGCATGCTGACTGTCATTGACTGGTGCAAATGTCAGTGGCACAGAGGAGATCTCTGGTGAGGAGGACATCTGTGTCCAGGACTGGGACTGCAGGGAGGGTTGTTGCCTCTCCTGGGACCAGGGCAGCAGAGGCCTGAGTAACCAGGTGAAGGAACTGCAAGAGGAGGTGACCAATAATATGTGTTCTTGTTGACAGAATTAAAAGCAAAAACCACACTCATCTTTAACAAGGACAAGAAAGAGGATCCAGGTAACTGCAGTCAGCCACATTTCAGTCTCTAGGAAAGTTATAGAATGAATCCTCTTAGAAGTTATTTCTGCACAGGTTAAGGACAAGAAGACAGTTAAAAATGAGCAAGATGGGTTTAGCACAAACCAATCACGTCTGACTAACCTGATAGCCTTATATGATGAAATAACTGGGTTTGTGCACAAGAGAAGAGTAGTGGGTTTTGTAGACCTTAACTTTAGTAAGTCTTTTGTAGGCTCCTTGTCACCAAATTGTTGGGATACTGACTGGATAATCAGATGACCAAGTGGGTGGGCACACTTGGAGTGGCTTGATTGCTTGGCTTAAAGTGCTGTGATCAGTGGTGCAAAGTCTAGCTGGCAGCCAGTAGCAAGTTGCATCCCTTAGAGATTCATGTCTTCATTAATTACCTGCAGTGAAGGACACTTTCAACAAGTTTGCAGATGTCACCAAACTTGGGAATGTAGGACTGTCAATATGCAGGACAGGGCAGCTATTCAGAATGGTCTGGAGGAATAGGTTGAAAGCAATTTCAATCAACAGCCCAGATGCAAAGGAGCTCGACAGAATGGGACGTGGTGGTCCTGGTGGACATCAAGTTCAACATGAGACAGCAATGTTCTCTTACAGATAGACAGTGGTATCTTGGGCTGCATTAAAGTATTGCCAGCAAGTTGAGGGAAGTGGATCTTCCCCTCTATTCTGAACTGGTGAGGTCACACCTCGAGTATTGTGTCACATTCTGGAATCCTCTGTGCAAGAGAGACTTGGACATGCTGGAGACAGTCCAGTGAAGTGCCATAAGGATGGTGAATGGACTGGAGCTCCTATACTATGAAAAAAAGGCTGTGAGAGAACTGGGACTGCTCAGCCTGGAGAAGTGAAATAGTGTGAGGGACATCATCGCTTTATATAAATACCCGAAGGACAGTGTAAGTAGAGAGGATGGGGTCAGGTTTTTTTCACTGTTGCTCAGTTACAGACCCAGAGGAAATGGACACCCACTAAAACAAGAAGGTTCCCTCTGAACATCAGGAAACACTTTTTCATTGGTGGTCAAACACTAGAAAAAGTTGTCCAGGAGGTTGTGAATTCTCTCTTCTTGGAAATATTTAAAAGCCATCTGGACACAGTCCTGGGAAAATAGGTCTAGGTGGCAAAGCTTGAGCAGAGAGATTGGATCGGGTGACCTCCAGAGGTCCTTTCACAGAATAATCAAGATTGGAAGAGATCTTCAAGATGATCCATACCAACCAACAACCTAGCACCAACATAATTGTCCTTAAACCACATTGCCTAGTGCTACATCCAGATATCTGTTGAACACCTCCAGAAATGGTGATCTACCACCTCCCTGGGCAACTTATTCCAGTGCCTAAACACCCTTTCAGTGAAAAAAAAAATTAGGAAAACAATTGTTCCCACTCAATAGATTAGCAGTATCTGAGGAAAATAGGCAAGAAGGAGCTAGACTCATTGATAAGCAGGAAGGATCAATGACTACAGAAACTCACTGCCAGTTGGGATGCAGACAGAATTTTTTTTTATTCTAGGTGTGACTATCAGCACTAGCAAGTAAAACTGGGCGTTGAATTCTCCTGCCCTGTACATTGACAATAAGATACTAGGCAGGTTTTCTTACAGATTATAGTACTGGAATAAATATAAAACTGATAAAAAAATGAAATATTGTTTTAATAATTATAACTGCAGGGGATGTGTCTAGTGCTTTCCCAAGAAAATTAAAAGGAACATTAGCCTAAGTGTCAGTCAGAAGAACAGAAATTAGAACAGTGTCCTTGAAAAAAATATATACAATCCAGAATACCTCAGGAAAAAATGCTGGCAGATATTTTGAATTTTCTGAAGGACAGAGCTAGTGAAAATAAGACTACTACCATAACTCCGATTCTAGTTCCTGAATACTGGAACAATGCAATAAGGACACTGGATATGGACAAATTACTAGGCCAGCCCTTCATAATAAATGAGTTTGATATGACTTCATTTTATTTGCAGTACATCCTACTACAGAAAGATGAAATAGTACTTTCTTAATGTAAGGTAAAAAATGTGTTCCACTGAGCTCAAAGAAATACCTACATAAATAAAGATACATTTGGGTTTTGATTGACAATTCACATCTTCTAGACTAGCTCAGAAAAGCCTGCATTGTAGTAGTTCAATATCCATTTAAAAAGCATTGCAAGGTGGTTTAAATGACATAAATTGTTTAACTGCAGGATATTATTGGCAGTTAATAATAACCAGGTGAAAAGGTAATAAAAAAGTGAAAAAAATGCTTTCAGTAGGCATCGAATGTGCAGTGAATGGATAATAATCAAGGATCATTTGCTAGGCTGAAGGTCAGAAATGTCATGGAGACTACATATAACAAATGGAAGTTTAATGTATGCATGAGTGATATTTGATTACAATACCAGTGTAACCCCTTTAACCATTAGGTATGAGGAAATAGAAAACAAAACAAGGATAGCTTCTAGTTTCACTATTATTACCCCAACAGAATAGCTATGTTTTAAATACTTTTAACATAAAAATAACAATGTGAAAACATGGCAATTGCCTCAACACGTATCCTCCTCAAGGGAACTTCTAACTCTGGTAAAGCCAATGACAGAACTCCTGCTACCTTCCAGAAAGTTGTTTTCATCTCCTAGTATTTGTTAGGAGTCCTATCTTCCTGACAGTTGTCAAAATACACGTGAATGATACCAGTCCTTGTTCCCATTCTAGAAAGCACATGCAAGGGAGAAAGAAGCTTATGTTGTTGCAATATGTTTTTTGCATGCCATGGACACAATGCGCAGCAACTTTCAGATTGTACACTGGCAAATTGGAAAAAAAAAATCTTTTTTTCTCTGTTGTATTGGTTTGAAAACAAACCAGTGGGAGATCACAAGTCAGGATTAAAAATTAAAAATAACTGTAAAAATACAAGGAAAAGCACTGACAAAGTCAGATACAACCTGACACCCTGTTAGGGTGTTACTGCTACCTGCTAAGGTAGCAGTCCAAATGAAGTAGTTCAGTTGAAGCAATGATCCCATGGAAGGTCGGGTCTCCAGCTGAAGGTCCACTAGTAGCTCTTGTCCTCTGGGAACTCAGTAGACAAAGCCACCTTAGGCAGTTCCAAGGCCAGGTTATATCCAGGTGGGAATGCTTGGCTCCTCCCTCCTGGGCGGAGCATCTCACAAGAGGATAAGTCCATGAGTCATGCAGTGGTTTCTTGATGGCCCATTGTCTGTTATCAGGGGTGGGTCATAGCAGGAGATAACAGCTAATGGCCCACAGCTGGTGGTAATAGAATACTTAAATACATTTATATTGTAACCTTGGACATATGTGTTCTTAATAAACCTGGTGTAATCATCACTAAGGAACAACATGCGCTGAGCACTACAGAAATATTGGTAGCAGTGCTGTATTGGGTATAGCCCATGTAAAGCCTTGTCCTAGATGAAAAAAATTGAAGGAACTAATTCTAAGGAAAAAGGTGAAACAAATATATGAACATCCTTGAGTATCCAACTCAGAGTAAATATTTGCAGCTGTTATAAATTGTTTAGACTGTGACATTGATGGTGTAAACAGTTCCCTAGCATTTTGCTATCAGGCTTGCATTTTAGTAATGATGTTTATAGAATATTTTATTAAAGATTTAATAATTTCTAACAGCCAAGTGTAGAGAATGCATCTGCAAAAAACCCCTTAATACTAAACAGAGCATTACAAATGCATACTGGGAATCCATTAATAAAGGAAACTAGGTATCTGCTTAAAATTAAACATTTATCTTTCACTGTTGGGGACAAAGGTTTATACCCAACACTAATGAGAAGAGCTAAACTACTGGCCTCATCAGTTGTTTGAATAAGCTGTTGTAAAATTAATTTCATGACCTCACTAGCTGTTTGCAAAACACACATTTACAACAACATAAGCCACAGTCCTCATGCTACTGATGAAATTATTGATACTGATGGAAAATTTGATCTAAGTGACAAAAGGACTCGGTGATAAAAGCCTGCACAAAATTTTATATAAACCTGTGGAGATTGTTTTATCATTACATCTGTAAACCTGACTTAGTAGAAACAAAAAGTGATCTGTAAGTGGAGTTTAAACATTAAACTCTGTTTCTGCAAAATGACGTGGAGTACAAAATCTTACCTTACTTTAGAATTTTTTTGCAGTATTGGGATTGCACAATGAAAAGATACTGTTTTGAGGTATTTATTCTGTAATATTCTAGAATAGCTGGATTTCCCAAAGCAATAGAAAATACCTGAAGATAATACACTGCAATATCAAGATTGCAACACCTCTCTCTCCAGTCCATAAACTCTTAGTAAAAGTTTACAAAAAGTTCTGGCTGGTTATTAGTCTGTGGCCTATTTCCTGCATAATCACTTAATGCTGTGATGGCCCCTTGAATCACACTGTGAGGAATCTGATGCTCTTGGACATTCTCATGTAACCCAAGTGTCACAGTCGTGCCTTTCTGTCACAGCTTCCTAGGGGTAGAAATAAAACACCAAGTATCTGATTTCCTGAAGTGTTAGCCAGGTACCTATGTATCTGCATTCCAAGACAGATGCAACTGTCTAACAATTCAGAGAAGTCAGAGTATTTTTCATTTCAGCCTTCTTAGTCAAAATAAAGTACTGCTTAGGTGCTTCTTTCACTCAGTGAACTAGCACCCTAACACAAACGTTAGTCATTGTTACTGAGTTTTGTGTATCACAAGTATTTAGTCATCTTTGCTATACTATCTTGGTTAGCAGCTCATGCAGATTCTCTGTTATAACAAAGAGACATTATTTTCCCTTTTGTCACACTCAATAAATCTGTCCACTCCCCAGCAAATATGTCTTGGCAGCAGTCCAATCATGGGAGTCACTGACAAGATGGTACACCTGAGGTCAACCAAATCACTCTTTAATACAATAATCACATCTCAGCTTGGCAGTCCACCACCTATCATTCTCCCCAAATGAACAAACAAAACTGCAGGAGAAAATACTCCTGGGCACCCTCTTGCACTGCAATGGTGGCAACAGCTGGTCCAGCAGATGCTTATCATGTGATTCAGCACCTGTGCTTTTGCATTGCATTTTTGCAGTGGGCCACGATATAATAGATTGTTTTTTCACTTTTTCAAAATGAGACATCCATACATAAAATAAATATTCAGGACTTTAGCAGAAATCTATTCCTCTTACTTAATGGGAACCATCCAATTGCAGAAAAGGGCCTGAAAGAGTCCTAAAAGTCTTTATTAGTATAACTTCTGTGCTTTGTAATTTATATGTGACATAGATTAGAGACACCTCGCTCTTCCTGGTACCCTGGAAGTCTGGAAGACATATGGCAAAAAGAGAGAGTTAGCTAAATTAATGAAGATGAGATAGGTACATATATGTATTTTAAAAATAAAACTCTGAAGAACTTTTGATTTGGGGACACTTTATTATTAGGAGAGATAATTTCTTGCTTCCTAAATAGAGCAATGAGGTTTTGTTGTTTTATATACATGCTAAAAATGTAGGACAGTGACCTGCTTTTCTGCTAGAGGTTTATTAGGCCTTTCTATCTAGACACTTATAAAATTATGTGCATATAAAAATCCTTAGTCCTCAAATAGTCTTGTAAATCTTAGTACCACATAGAAACTATTAGTCAGGACAAAAAAATCCACCCATTTGGAAATCTAATGATTTAAAAATGTACGTTTTAGGAGTCAGACTTGATGTTCCTTATGAGTCCCTTCCACTTCAGGATAGTCTATGATTCTATGACTATATTCCATGTACTACAATCTGTCAGAAAAAAAAAAGAAATACAGATAAATTATGCTTTTTCTTTCATCAGAACTGCCTCTCATGTGAGAATGCAGAAGAAAAAAAAATATTTTATAAACTCAGTCACCTGTGTTGGAACCATCTCTTTGCCTACTGCTCTCTCCTTTCCAGATAAGCTCATGTTTGTAATGGACCTTTGATATTTAATGCATTTCACCACTCCTATTAAAAGAACCTGTTAGGGGATTTCTTCGGATGGAGATCAGACTGGGCAAAATAAAGATCACAAAAATATGTTCTCTGGAGTTCTTAGCTTCCTAGAACTGAGCTTTTTCTTTCTTTCTTTTTTCCCTACTTTTTCTTTCTATAAAACTCTCACATCTTGTGAAAATACAGGCAGCACAGAGCTTGGTGGGGTACCTCTAACTCAACCTGTGTATTAGTAAAAAATGGAGGCTTTTTCTGTGAATATAAGTATTATCTGAACTCTGTTGCAATCTAAAGTGATAAATCAGCATTACGGTAAGCAGTGACCTGGTAGTCAGAAGGATCTAGGGCTGATTTGACATTTTCAGTGTTTATAGCAAGCAGGAGTATCACTGAGTGAAAATATAAATTGGACACCATGGTTTAAAATGTCACTTCCCTTTACTTTCTACCTAATTCCTGGAATAAATTCAAAACTATTTAAATTAATGAATAGAACTTGAGGAAATATATAAACCCAAAGCTTTTTCAAATATGTCTTGGTTTGTTGTTTTATTATTATTTTTAATAATATTAACAGTTATTTTTAGTAGTGACATTACTTGCTTTTCAAAATTAATATAATTGATAAAGAACATATTTTGAAGGTAGAAGATTTAACTATTGCCAATACTACTCAGGTAATATCCATTAAAATCTATCTCAGATACTTTTGAGAAAAAGAAAAATGTATTTTGAAAATGAAAAGGAAAAGAAAAATGGAGTGTTTCAGGACAGAAATACCTTGACATAAAGTGAAATTAAATGTCTTTCTGAAGTTTTTATGTTAACTTCTACCTTACTATGAGAATTTAGTACATTACAGATGAAAAATGTAATTCAGGTGTCTGGAAAACTGCAGAGCACTGTTAAAAATGATGAGGCCCTAAACCCCATTAAGATTGTCCATTATTCTTTTAAAGACTTCTGCTTTGAAAATATATGAACTCAATCTGTGTCAGAAGCTCTGCCTCAACTATTTCCTTCCTATATGTTCATTGACAAAGACACAGTGATTGTCAGCCATTATCTAGACATTTGATGACCTCTCTGTCCTAGAAAAAAGTGACTTGTCAGTTCTAACATTTCTTACAATATTGTTAAAATAGGTAACAAAACAATTGGAACAGTTAACCACGAAAAGATGTGTGTCAAAGGAGACTTGGGCAGCTCAGTGATGTGACCTTAAAAAAAGCAGCAATATCAGAGTTAAGGAAGGAAAAAATATTACAAAGCACTTAACGTCATAAAGTGCTCCCCATACATTTATGTAGGAGATTGTAATTTCAAAAATCAGCTTTTGCCTATGTTTTTCACATTCTGTTGTAAATTGCACTTTCTTGTGTTTTGAACTAACAGGGGCTGGTCTCTACCAGCCACTTTGAATGGTAACAGTATATGATCTATCACATCAACTTAGTCAACTATTTAATTAACAAAAGAAGTTGCAGTGTCAATAATTTCTAGTTGATAATAATGGGAAAATCTAAATCAAGAATTATCTATCTTTCTACATTTGTCCATCAGACATGCCTAATGTACAATAAGTCTATAAAAACAAAACCTCACTCCTAGTGTGAATTTTTTAAATAAAAAATAAGGTTTATGATAAAGTCCCAAACAACACCAAAAATAACACTGTCCCTGAACCCATCACAAAACCCCAGTTACAACTTTATTCAATCATCTAAAGATTATTAACTACTAGGAAGATTTTCAAAACCGCTTAAGGATGTCCCAGGTGCTTAATATATTTTATTAGTAATACCCTTTAGTACCTATCTGAACCTTTAATATTTTTGTTAAGCTTTACTCTGATACTCAGATCAAAAAAGGGACTTAAACACCTAATCAATGGCATTCTTATGTTACTTAAATACTTTGAAAATGTTAAAATCTCATTAATTGCTAGTGATACTGGAAAGTCAATTTCAGTAACATTAGAAGATAGTAAATGTGAAGGTTTACTGAAAATGAGTCATATAATTGTTGGCAAAAGCAGACTAGGAGAACCGCTAGGGACTCCTGGAATAGTAGGGCTTTTTCCTTTCAGGAATTCAGTCTTTACTATTAGAAGCAGGTTATCAGAGTAAATACTAAAGTCAAACCTATCTGCCGTGATATCCTGAACATTAAATAAAAATTTGAATCAGGAAAAATTTATTAAATTCTTTCCGTAACTATCACTACCCATAATATATATCAAACAACTAGTTTTACATTTCTTATGATGGTGTCTTAGGTTACAGTGTAAGATGCAACCAAAAGTATGCATTCTGTCACTATCTTCATAAGCAGTTGAAACCAGGTGGGGCAGTGTTCTTTGTCTCTTCCATGCCACATTCCTGATAACTCCCCCCAGAGGGATATCTTCTGTTAATGAGCCATCCAGCCTCACTGCCTGACTCACAAAATTACATCATCCCATTGTGAGAAGCTCCACCCACGGGGAGGAATCAAGCATTCCCACCTGGATATAATCTGAGTTTTGGAAAACCACAGGCAGCCCTTACCTACTGGATTCCCAGAGGACAAGAGCTACATAACCACCACTGGACCTTCAGAGGAAGACCAGACCCTTCTACAGGATCACCTCTTCACCAGAACCACATCTATCACTACAGGAGGCCTGCAGCCACCATTTAATTAGATCGCTACCACCACCCTGACCGACAGGGTGTCAGGTTGTATCCTGACTCTGTCAGTGTTCTTGTACTATTGCATTTATTTTAATTTTCCTATTAAAATGTCGTTCTGAATTGGAGTCTCTTACTGGTTTGCTTTCAAACTAGTACAGATGGGTATGGTAGTTGTGCTTAATTTTCAGTCAACAGGGAAGAAATTATCTCATGCACATTCACATGATAAAGAATAAGAATATTAGTGGTTCTTCAGAATGCATTAAAGCTCACTCCAGCTCAGAAGGCCAGAAAAATCCCTATGAACCCTTTAAAACCTCAAATCTAACTGCAACTATTGTCAGAGATGCTTTGTGTAGACCAGTTATATCAGGAAAAAGCCAAAAAGGTATATTGGTGGAGGAGAGAGTTCAATATGTAGTTGTTACCACTTTGGAAATAGAGCATACTCCTGCATATCTTATGTCAGGGCTATTTTGAAGGCTTTCACTGACATATACTGGTCACAGATGGATCATTCAATGATCTCTGTATAGCATAGCTTGTGCTGGGAGAAACTCTTGGCATATATTAAGATAAGCAGTCAGGCCAATGATGTCATGTCTTTAATTTTGGCTGTGCGTGTTTCACTGCATTGATATAAAATGTAGCTTTCCTTATCTAATTGTATTATACCATGAGCTCTCAGAATTTCTTTAAGAAATGTGATCCTATATTAGCATAAATTCTCTTTTCTTACTTGTTCCTCTTAAATTAAATTTCCTGCTTAAATTAAAGATACCCAAAACTAAAATATGGAAGAGGAATATTACTGATTTATTTCCTCTATTTTACATTATTTTAGGTACATTATGTGATTATAAAGCAACTTTAAAAAATAATTCCCAGGTGGAAAAATAGAACTGATGATTGCAGCATAGGTTGACATAAGTTGGAGAATATGACTTGGGTTTCACTGGTTCAGTAACAAGAAGAGACAAAGAAAAACTCAAGAAAAAGCATGTTAAAAAATCATTTTCTGAATATCATCCATGTGTCTTGTGCCTAAGAAGTTGTAGAGAATCATATATATCCACCACCCACAGTGGTCTGGCACTGCAGCTATCAAGTGTCATAATTAGACCTATAAAGTTTAATAAAAATACCCCTCAAATGGGAAAATTATTAAATAACATTCACCATTTAGGAATAGTTTATGAAAGAGTGATGTTAACGGTCAGAGGTTTAGAAAACATTATCTGCAAGGATCAGATTCTTAAAAAATGGGAAAAAAAGGAGACAGGGTAGAGGTGGAAGTAAAAGATGAAAATTATTGCAGGTAACAAACCCGTCACAAAGAGTGTTTAGTTTCTTTTTCATGTTAGACAGAATAAGAAGTAATGGTCACAGGTTACAATAACAGAGAGTCATATCTGAAATTCAGATTAAGAAATAAAATTTTCTAATGGTGAAAATTAATTAGACTTGATGGATTTCCTATGAATCTCCATAATTTCAAACTTTACAAATTAGAACTACCCACAAAAGACTTCTTTCTATCTTTTATAAGGAACTGACTCTTGAAAGTCTTGCATGCAAACTTACACTAACCTTTTGAAAACAGGCCAAATGAAAAGACAGGTTGATGCACCCTTACCATACTGGTGGAAGTTACTATTGGCTTTCACATGCAGTGACCAACACATGCTCAGGTGACTGTTTCTACTGTTCAATTAGATTTGATCTTCAGACAGATTCAGAGAAGCTGCATTGAGCAAACTCCAGGTAGCTTTAAGTGACCTAGCTCATGTAAGAATTTGACAAGCACAGGCTTGTGTTTTCAGCTTCTGTGGATTTTCATTACTGGTGTCATGTTTTCATTAACCATACCATTCATAATGCTAAATACGTTATTCTACTGTTCCAGCTGTTCTACTATTGGGATCCGACAAATTCAAAACTGGAGCCAGAATGGTGAGTATCTGTTTCCTGGTGTAGCTGCGAACTCTTACACAGCTTCACAGGAAAATATAGTAAGTGAAATTCACAAAGGTACTTCAAAACTGAAGTGCTGTGTACCACAATAGTTAACTCTTGGGAACCTGCTCAAGTCAGAGGCCTGTGCTAAGCATTTAAATTCTTTCTTTTATGGGCAGGCGTGCTGGTTTCAGCTGGGGCAGAGTTAATTTTCTCCACAGTGGCTGGTGTGTTTTGGATCTGGGCTGAACACAGGGCTGCTAATATAGAGATGGTTTTGTTATTGCTGAGCAGGGCTTACACAGAGCCAAGGCCTTTTCTGCTTTTCACACTGCCAAGCTGGTGAGGGGACTGGGGGTGCTTGGGAGGTCAGGAGGAGACACAGCCAGGATTGGTTGATTGAACTGCCCAAAGGGATATTCCAGATCATATGACATCAGACTCAGTATACAAAACTGAGGAGAAGAAGGAGGAAGGAGGATGTTTGGAGTGGTGACCTTTGTCTCCTGAAGTAACACTGGATGTGGCCCTGCTCTCCTGGAGATGGCTGAACAGCTGCCTGTCCATGAATAGCAGTGAATTAAGTCCTTGTTTTGCTTTGTGTGTGTTGCTTTTTCTTTCCCTATTAAACAGTCTTTATCTCAACCCACGAGTTTCTTAGCTTTTACACTTTTTGCTTTTACTTCTCCAGCTTTTACTCCTTGATCCCACTGGTGGGGAAGTGCGCAGGTGGCTGTGTGGGGCTTGGCTGCTGGGTGGGGTTAAACCACGACAGTGGGTGAGGCTGAGCAGCCTCAGAACAGGACCCACAACTAGCAGCTGTCTGACAGGAGGTACCTGTTCATGAACTGGAAGTACTGTTCCGCCTATCTGCTCATTCACAAAATACTCACATATTTCCAGCATAAAACTGGAAAAAACATAAAAATTATTATACATAGTATAACAATGCCCTTATTTTTAATACAGCCATACTACAGATAACTTTTCTTTAACTTAGAGAAAATCTCATGCAACTGTCCTGTCTGACTCACCTGTAGCTTTTTATTATTTCTATTACCTGTTCACAACCAAGGTAAACATCAGTTTAGTGAAAAAAGTATTGTACTTGATATACATAGAATTAGGGATGGACTCTGGTTTTTCCTGAAGCTGCAGAAAAAAAAGGAATTATAAAGAAAGATTACTGCTCAGTTGTCCCTGTCATTAATCATTCCTGTTCCTGCACCTCTGAGTCACAGATGTAGTCTGCCCTAGGTTTTACGTAGGCAGAGTGTTCTATCAAGAAAGTCTTGCCTTTTGAAGAAGGATAGCATTCCAGGGTATGGATCTGAGCCAGAAGGTTAACAACAACAAAAGCCCCAATTCTGATAGGTCCAGAGTCATTCTGCAAGGATTCTGGAAATTTACTCAGTTCGTGCACTTCCATAGAAATGCCCTAATTCCCCTCTGCTACTGAGAAAGGAAGATGTGTTTCACCAGTACCTTCAGTTGTTAATGAAGCTACCCACTTCCTTAATATAAATCTTTTGGAACAGTTTTCACTGGATGATTTCAAAGCAATGGGATTTCCTTTAACTCAAAGAATACTTTCTTGCACTAAATCTGCCAGTTCCAGGACCATAAGATCCAGTAAATAAATGCAGCTGTTTAAAATGCGGCGCTTTTTGCTCAGAAGAAAGATGAACAACTTTGGCCTGTATGTTTCCAAACATTCTGAGCTTTCTTAGGTTTAGAATTTCAAACCTGGACAATTTTTGCCTTTGGTAACTGCTGCAAACTACTGTGCAATCAGAAACTGAAAGCACAGCCCACCTCACCTAGCTATGTTCACAGTGCTTCTACTAAGAAGGCCAGGCAGAAAAGTGTATAAGCTCGGAAAACAATAGGGAGCAAAGATCAGGAGATTGAAGATAGGGCAAGGAATCTGAAACACAAGATGATAAACAATGATTTTAAGACAGTAGAATACTGGAAAGTGGATTTGGAGAGAGAAATATGAAGAAGATGAAAAATTGTGAGTCAAAAGTCAGTAGTGAATACTAAAATTGACTTCTATACTTTACAAGAAAAGAGTAAAATGAGGTGCCAGTGTGAGTCTGATATTTATCTAAACAAGGACATAAAATGAAAATGGACAATTCTAATATGCAAGTATTTAGTCACTGATACATATATATACACATGAGGATCAGTGGAACATGTGTTGGATGTATAGTTGAAATCAAGATGGAACTTTTAAAAGGCATGACAGGAATTATTTGATGACATGTTATGATCTGTATTATTCAAGAAATCAAATTAAATTGGTATAATTATCTGCTCTTTTCCAAAGGCCTGAAATTAATATAATATTTAGATTCCTTCCAACAGAAATCAGAAAATCATTTCTTCCTTTCTTGAATACAGGCTGCTGGTACGTGTTATACTTTTGATCCTAGAAGCTGAGAGAGGACAGCCGAAGATGTTGATTTTTCTGTATTTTTCCCAAAACTCTTTCCTTAATTGTCCTCACTGGTAAACTGTTGTAACACGTATATGGACAGAGCTTCTACTACATTCGGGTTTAATTTCTTATGTTACTTTTCACTTTTTTGTCATTTGTAATGAGACCAAGTTAGAAAACCCAGCTGTAGAGCACAGATCGTCTAACTTACTCCAGTGTCTACCATTCTTCTTACTAACTTTCCATTTTCTAATTGCCCAGGATTAGTACAGGGCAAGTGTTGACCCTGATGTCAATACCAATCTTATGGCGATGATGATTTACTTAAGAAAAACAAGGGAACAGTTGAATAAGAAAACTCTAAAAATGAAATTGAGCAGGGTTCCTATGGGGACACACTATTCCCTGGGGCATAACGGGTTTTGTATGGCTTTGACTATGCAGTATGTTGGCTTTCAGGTTAGTTTTCAGAATAAGGTGGTAGAGATCACCTTATGCCAGATAAGCAGAAATAACTTGTGTCATAATGGCCATTAAAAATACATAAGCAATATTACAGAAAACTAAATGCAACACATTTTCAAATGAGAACCAGTTCCTTTGAAAAACGCAGTGGAAATTTGTATCTATAGTCTGAGAAGGACATAGAAAGAGAGAAGGAACCTTGGTAATACATTAGAAAGCACAAGAAAATTAGGCTAATTTTTCTTATAAAATGAACCATGATTTTTATGGCCTTAAATGCCTGGTTTAGTCATTCAAGCCTTGCAGGCCTCAAAAGAACATTAGGAACAATGAGTCAAAGAACACATGATTAAGGCTTTCCTTAATATTGCAAGGCTTTTCTTTGTTCTGGTGTAAAGTTTTATCAGGAATAAAGTTTTTTCTTCATAAATTGAAGAAAAATAGGCACTTGTGTTGTTAAGGCAGGTGAAAAAGTGTAAATAGAATATGCATGCAAAACAGAAGTACAAAATGTCTGAAAAGAACTCAAATCCCTACTCATTAGACTCCTGTGTTTTAGGATCCTAATCTCTGGAGGATAATATAGCTTCCATCCCAATCAGATGCTCTTCTGAAATGCAAAAGCCATAGATTTTAAGATTTCTAGGCCAAGCAGAACACAGGAGTCTCATTTCCTGGACAAAGAATTTCAGTAACGAAACTGATAGACAATCTTGTTTTATTCTCTAGAAGCAGCTTTTTGAAAGAAACCTTGACCTGTCAGTGTGTGTTAAGCATAATCCTAATGTACCACATGAACCAGCAAAGGGAACATCAAGTCTGGGATATCAGGAAATCTCACAGGACCATGACCACTGTAGAGTAACAGCAACTTTGAACCTACTGTGCTTCTGTCCCTTCTGATCCAGCCACACGCCCCTTGTGTACTAACAAGCTCAGATTACCTTGACTGCTCATTGCTATTGATGTAATTACTGCTTTTTTATTTCCAGTACAATGATAACAAATGCATATTTGTTATCAAAATGACAATGTCTTGCCTAAGCAGCAGTGTGATTTATTTTTGTTTTTCATGGCTTGAATTGCCAGACTGTTACGTAATTAAAAGAGGCAGCTTGCTGTAAAGCAGAGTACTGTCATTCTACATGAAAGCTATCAGCTGTTACCATTACCAGACAATGAAATTGGTATAAAAATCTTGGGTTAATCAAGAATTAAAACAAACAAAATCAAACAAAAACCCAAAAAGCCCCACAAACAAACAAACCAAAACAAACAATGACCCCAAAAGAAAAAAACCACAAAAAAATCCCCCAAAACCAAAACCAACCAAGTAACCGCCTTTAGGATTATAAAATGGCATAGGGGGTTGGTATTTTAATCAATGAATAAACTACTTCAAGAAAAGAATATTAAAAAGAAAATTAGCCAACCAGAAAATAGAGAAAAGTTCAAATTATCTTACCTCGGGGATACCAATAAAATTAAGTTAAAATATAATACATTGATGGCAAGTAAATAAACTTGCTGAATGACACTATGCAGTAATGCCATGATATCCAGCAATAACTGTGTAGTTTCATTCTGACAAACACACTTATGTCTATGTGCAAAATTATCATTTGACTGAGCTGTGTGCAAATCTGCACTGTTCATTTTGTGACACTTTGGCAGCATTCAACACCTATCAGCCAGCTGAAAATCGTTGCACAAGTAACAGCTTCTTTATCCTAGGTTTCCCTTTCTGTTTTAGAGTTTATCCTCTGTTACTCCTCCCTTGCTCCTGAAGTTATTTTTCCTGAACCTGTTTAAAAAGCCAAGCATATAACTGTAATCTACATGAGTGTGTCTAGCGGTGTGGTGTATTTTGCAGAAGGTAATTAAAATTTTTTTAAAAAGCAGTATTAAGAGAATGTCAGGAAAAAAAAAATTGAGTCCCTGAGCACTGCACAGCCAAGCACTACTTCATGATGCTGCTTTTGAGTGTAGAGAACTGGAATTTTGATGGAATAATACATTCTACTTCCAGACGTAAATTAGAACATTAGGAACCCTGGCATTCACCTTGCTAATCACTGCTCATTTTCTCAAGAAAAAAAAAGTAGATCTTTATGTAAGGGATTCTGAAGTAAAGGTAATTGTCTCTAAAGATGGAACCACTAGAGTACGATTAAAGTAAAAGACTGAGATAAAAGACAAAGAGAGGAGCAAAATACCAAAATGAATAGGTAGCCAAAATCAAGTGTTTTACTAGAGCATGGAGCACTTTCTGTAAATTAAAGGAGCAAGCAACACAAATATGTGAGAGCAAAATATGAGTCTGTGACTACTGAGACAAGAATTTTGGTGTGGAACTGGAAACTTCCCCAAAATAGCAGGGAGGTACAGTGAAATTGTAAGCCACACAATTTTATTTATAAGAATGTTTATGCCAATAATGAAATTAATTGTATTTGCAGCCACACCATGCTCATTTTTTTAATAATTCTACCAAATCTAAAATCAGCATCAATGACATCTAAACAACCTACTCTTTCTCACATTAGCAAATGCAACCTATAACCTGTGATATAGATCCATGACTTTATTTAATAAGATCCCTGATTCCTCAAATAATTAACCTTTAAAAACCTGTGACCGGTATGAGTCTTTGTAGACTGTATTTCACCTGAAGTAAATACTTGTGGCTAAACTGTACCTTTCAAATGAGCTAATTTTGGGGAAACTGGTAGATTCTTAAATATGCCATTGTGCTTGGGACCTGTGGAAATCTTTGGTGTTCATTGTACTTCATTAGTTCTTTTTTCCAGGATTATTAGAGAAACAGAAAGATGGCAGGTAAATTTAGAGATCCATTAGACTGTACATGCTTCCCGCTCAAAGTTTGTTAATTTTCTTTCCTCTTTGTCAGTTTTAATTTGTCACCAAAACCAAAATGAAATAATTGTGTCAGTGTCTTGAGTTCTGTTTCATGGTCAAGGTTTTAGTGCAGGTATAAAATTGGCTTTTGGATTCTACTGACACTGGTTAAATGATTACAGAGTAACACATGTTGAGTCAAGGCTCCTGACATGTCAAATTAAATCAAAATTAGTTAAATCAGGATCTAGTGTTTATGCACACTGGTAACATATCTTGTAAAATAGCTATAAAGCTACTGCGTGCAAAATATTACAATGAAAAGTAATCATTACCTTTGGAAACCAATGTCAAGGAATCATAAACAGTGAAATTTTTCAGAATCAGACTCTGAAATACCTTTTCCTTCCGGTAAGTCACTACCTCATTTAAAATAGGACTTTACAAAGCACCTGTCTGTCACATTAATATTCCATGCAATGATTAGGCAACAACACTGTCAAAGTCATTCTAACCTTTTAGAACTCTCTTTGGCTAGTTTCCCACATTAGTCATAAAACCAGTACAAAGTCTAATTCCATTCAGCCTTTTACAGCTATTTAAAAAATTGGAACATTTAATTCACACTCTGACATCCTTACAGAAAAGAGTGCAGGCAGGAGCATTCTCCAGGCTTTTGTAAAGGGTCATCAGATTGAATTCCAAGGCTAATCCATATGCATAATGAAAATAACATCTTCCTTTCTGAAAACAGCTATGTAAACAAAAGGATCACGTTTTTATAATAGACTTTGAAAATAAATAGCAGAGCTGTGATACCAAATTCTATTGTTGTAAGTCTTAATGCTGCAGACGGACAGATTTTGAAATGCATTTAAACGTGAAGACAAGGGGATTAAACCCTAAAGGACCTTCTATTGAGATATCTAACCTTGACAGAAAACAGTGGGTATTAATTTTTATTTGTTTTAGACACTTTAATAATGTTATCCAGGGATATTACATATGAAATAACCACATTGGCATTAATAGGCTTACCTTTACAGATAAGAGTTAGTCATAAAATTAAGAGCCGTTGAAACAAGACTTTAATTTCTAAGATGCAAGTGATTTTAAGATTAATTAAAAATCCATCAAGATTGTGATAAAATTTCCAGTGTCTTCAATGAAATCAAAGCTGAATAAACAAATGAAAATGCAATGTTTGGTTTAAAAGACAAAACAGAAATATTCATTATTTAAATTACTTGCCTTTCTTATGAGCTGTACAAATCAAATTAAATGTATTGCTCTTGTTAGTTTAGGCTCCCTGGGCCCACTTTAATTCAGGCATCTGTGTATGCTGTGTGACAATGCTGTTTAGTGATAAAATACTGCCACATAGCATCACATTTCAGCATCTGACTCACCACATGCTGGCTAAAATGTTCAGCACTTATTTGTCAGTTGGTGCTTTACCTCTGAATTCACCAGAAGCCAACCCAAGTAAGGAAAAACAGGTGTCTAACCTCACCTGCAGGTTTTCTTACTGCTTTGGTGATATTGGACCATTCATTTGCTGAATACAGCATAAAGAAATAGGACTTTATATAAAACTAGGTCGATTCATTCAAAAAGGTAGGGAGACCAAGGCACAAACCCTGAAGTGACTGGTTCCAAATTATTCAGGCAGCTCACAGGAAAAAAGCAAATAGAGGAACTCATACTATTGTAAAGTATCAGGTCAGCAGCTTCAAAAGCCAAGCCTTTGCCATTTTGAAGGCAAAAGAAATTGCCAGGTGTTTGAGAAGTTAAAATGTATGGTGGTTCAAGCCTTCTGAAACAGAGATTAAAAGATGCTCCTTCCAACTCACCTGAATTCTGTTCCCTTCCCATCACACACACAATCAAGAGTTCTAGATGTATCTAAGGTACATAAAAAATTACACTAAGGTGAAATTAATGTTTTGGTATCAGTCAATCATTTTTATCATTAGAAAGTCCAGGTACAACAAAAGTAAAACTTTGAAGGGAAAACTTATTTTCAAGGGGAAATATATCCATCTCATTGAGTTTTCTTTCAGAAAGATTTGCATAGGTACACAATAAATAATATAATAAAAAATATATTCTTCAATGATGGTGGTTTGGACCAAGTTTTTTTCTTCTGTTGTTTGTATTATCTGTCATTGTCTGTTAGGAATGGATTTTTTTTTTTTCACCTGCTTTAATATAGTCTTTATAGATTAATCACTCTGTTACATTTCCCTGCTATGGGTAGTAATAATATATAGATTAAACAACTACTATTATAATGAACTATAATAAAGTTCAGAATTACAAAAGACCATTAAAAAAACCTCAACACTAATCATGGGTTCCTCATTGTCTATTTTATTATTAAGACCCATCAAATTAATTTTTATAACCTACATACATTTCATTAATCACATTGTACAATTCTGTGGTTTGAGGGAAGTTTTCCTCCTTCATGCACATGATCTCTTCACTGAGAAGAGATTCATTCCAGAGAAACTGAACCCAAGAGATCCAGGACTTCCCTAACTCATTTTTGAAAGCAGTGAATACTTCCTATATCAGGGCTACCACAAAATGTTGACTTCATTTTTCTTTCTCTTGACCTTCATCTGTCTTTGAATTTTTGTGTAGCTTGTGTGTGGCAAGTCTTCCCTATACACACCAGCTGAGAATTTTACTCTGTTGTGGTGAGCTCCTCAGCAGCTTAATTAAGTAATTCAGATTTGCTTTGTCCAACTCAAGCTGTGTAAGAATGCCCTAAAAAGATGTTTTGAGATGAGATGACATTTTAATCATCCTGATGAACTCAACGAACTCATACGGAACATATAGGAACTCTTTTCATTATAGAGTGATACAAAAATCACACTGTTTCTTTCTATTTTATGTAATTTACAAATCACAATTTAAATTTGGTAAACTAATCAAGTTCATTTCTTTGAGGTAGGATATCTCATCTGTAATCATCAGTGCTCCTGAGACAGGACATCTTCAAATATACAGTTTTTAGACACAATTAAAAGCCACTTCACAAGTAGGTGTTTTAGAAAGAAAATGGCTTCAGTTTCATTGCTAAAGGGTTTCTTGGAGCTGCTCATTCTATATAAGTAGATGAAAAGAGATTAGTTAGAATCAAGGACCACCCCAGATTTCTATTTAAGAAAAAAATGTAGTTTAATATGTTGAACACAATATTGTAATACTGAGGCTTTTTCTAGCTGGACTGTATTAATAAAAGGGCTTAGCGTCCTTCCATTATATATTTTTAAGATGTTCTGTGGTGCCTTCATCTTTGGACAGAAGCCCAGATTTTCTGGGGCTAATCAGGGAGAAACAGGTGTTGATACAGCCTCATGCTACGTGGTTCAGAGCTTTTCCTGTTTCCTGCCTCCTAGAAGCCTCTCTATATTCTTTCATAATCACTGAAGTTCAGGATGAAGCTCTGTGCAATTTGGTAAAATGAGTTTTACTTTATTTGCATTGGTAGTAGATTACTTCTTTTCTTATACTTATGGCTGAGAATAACTCCAGTAAAAAAAAAAAATAGTTAATGGTACCAGACAAAACTGTTATATGCCCACTAACTATGAAGAATCCAGCCTAGTAACACGACTGTAAACTCAAATATACTGTCCAATCACATACTAACTTTGGGCATCTCTGACCACGTTCCTGTTAAGAAGGAATACAATCTTACAGGGCTGCAAAGTCGGTGCTCGGCTCCAAAGCAGCATGCTGGGTGCCTGACTGTGGGGTCAGAGCACAGATGTCAGTCCTCTCGCACTTGGTAGAACCTTCATTTACACTCTCTAGAATGTTGGAGTCCAAGGCATGCCTCTGGCAGCCCTGGCAGGTCAGGGAGCCCCGAAGCCCCTGCGAGGGGGTCCCAGACCCTGGCCAGAAGCCAAGAATGAAGGAGTTTTCGATCTTAGTCCATGGGAAAAATTACCAACACTGCGAGAAACATTGCAGAGCACGAGAGTTTAAAAATAAGTAGTGGTTTAGTGTGTTGCAAGGTAAAAAAGTAGATTTTAGGATTTCTAGAGTAAAGATAAAACACTTAAGATGGAGGATTTTGGGCGTTACCCTGTTCTTCTTCTTCTTCTTCTTCTCCTCCATCTTCTCTGGTGATGGTGGCACAAAATGATTGGTAGAATGAAAAAGAGGTAGAGATTACGTGTCTAGAATAGGTGCAAACTAATTGGTATAAAATGGTAAATAATAAATACGATGTGAAGAATGGTTGGATCATGGAAAGGGTACAAAAGGGATGGGACAGCCCAGGACTGGGCAGTTCCTGCTCAGACATGGTTGGCATCAGACTTGCGGCTGGAGCTGAGAGCCAGCTAGAGATAAGAAGAAATAAACAACTTGAAACAACATCTGCAGGCGTTTTCTCATCTGTTCGGGCTCAAAGGTAAAGCTTCACAGAGGCTAAAAAAGATAAAGGACTTGTGTGGAGTCCAAACTCCCGCACTAGAAGACACTGGGTTCATGTGTGAGAACACAGCATTACTATGGGGGACATTACCACAGTCTTCTAATTAAGCTTCATTCCAAATTAATCATATACAGTATTTTAAATTTATTTTAATTAATATCTTGATCCACACATTTTATCCCAGTTTGGTTTTATGGTATACTGTGCATATTAAAGGTTATTATTCATTAAGGTATTTTCTTTTCATATTCTGTGGCAAGTTGGTGAATATTCAAACAACGAAATCAATGCTAGGCTGATCACACTTAAAATTTCTCCTATGTTATCCGTCCTTGTACTAATCTTCCTTTAATTACAGATATAACTAATGTGTTGTAGTATATAATGGATTATTATGCACTTTTATGCATATATAATTATATATAATTGGCTATTATAGATATAAGTAAGATATATAGAACTCAGCCTGGAAAAGAAACAGACAAATAAAAATTATTTTATTGCTACCAGTCTCCAGCTTTTGATTTTCTGAGCAAATAGCCCTTCTCTAGAAGGTCTTTTAAAATAAGTCTGCAAGAATAGTGAGGAATAGAACAGGTTACAGAGAGAGTTTCATTTTTATTTTATTTTGGTTATTATCCAAGTAAACGCTCTTGGAGTTCAGCCCAGTTGGAGCTCTGCAGCAGGATTTATAAACCTCTGACTATGCTGACTTCAACCAGGGTTTTTGCTTCTCATTTTTGCAGAGCTTGGGAGCTGATCTTCAGTTTGAACTGTAAATCCTGGAACCTTCAGCCCTCAGTTCAGCACCTCTGCGTGACAGGGCTGGTGTGTTCAGCTGAGCCTTCTGTCAGACAGAGCCTGAGAGGTTTCATAAGAAATGTTTTGCAGTCAATGAACTGCCATTTACTTACAAATAGCCATTTAATCCTAAATATATCCTATTGCTTTTACTCAGAAAATATAAAACAATATTAAAGCATATTAAAACCTTCTGTGACTTCCTTCAAGCAGAAGTAAAATGACCTTTCTTCACTAGCTAAAGGGAGATTAAGATACAGTTACCCAATACCACTTTACATTTGACTTAAAGCATCCATGCAAAGCTTTAATGCTCTCTAGCAACTGTGTGACGGTTAATTTCTTTTACTTCTCCTGAATGTCCTGTGCCTTTTTGATGTTAACTGCTTGTTCCCCCTTTACACACCTCTTAAAAAATTTCATTATTTACCAAATTACTTCAATATGTAGTTAATTTAAAACACATAAACACATCCATTGACACTTCACTTGCCCTTTAAGTTAAACATATACTTTCTGAATTGTAGCCTAAAAGTGGGTCTGTTCACTCACAAAGGGTGTTTTGGGGAGCTCATAGTTCTGAAAGGTGTGGATCACTCTGCTTTCTTATGGTCAAAAGACAAGTAGTGAATTCTCAAAATTTCTTACAAGTTCTCAGCACCTTGTAGGAACAAATCTACCCTCTATCAGTCACCAAAATCAAGGTCTGATTTACCTGTGTCTACCTGCCTTCCCAGTTTGAGTAATTTTGTGCTCACAAATCATTGACCTGAATTCCTGTGCCTAAAGTGATTGTGAACACAAATATTAGCTCTTATCTAATCACCCAAAGAGTATTTGCACCTGTTATGAATTATGCATGCAGAAATTCAAGCTCAATTATTTGTATATGCAAAGTTGAATACACAAAAAGCCCATTTCTTAAAATCTAGGACAAGATGTTAAACCCACTATATTTTTTACACCAAGTACCAGCTTGTCAGAATATTGAATATTTTATGTCTGGGTAAGTGCATATGCTTAAAAGTGGTAAAATATGGATTAATATAAGATTGCTCACATAAGAACAAGATAATGTTTCTTGCCAGAATTCTGAACATTTTGAATGCATTTAGTAAACTTATTCAAAGAAGACAACAAACTGTCATTAGAGAGCACAAATTTTTGTATTTGTTTATGTAAATTACTGTGTTTAAAGATAAGACTTTTTAAATGGCAGTTCAATCAAGGTATAAGGAAAAGAGTCAGAAATATTTAAGAAACTAAAATGGTGAAAAGAAATAGAAAAAGTCCCTGAACTAAGATAACAAATATTTCCAAAAGAAATGACATTGATTGAGATGAGCTGAGATCTTCTGTCTTGTTTCCATTGGTCTGCCTGCTACTGCAGATGAACAGTCATAACTGCATGAAACTAGGAAATATTTTTTCCATCATTTCTTTGGTAAGGATGACTGCTATTGAGGTAAGTCAGAAAAATGCCTATTAGCACGTAACAAGGGAAAAGAATCAACTAAGATCTCATGTTCTGACAGTTGAAAAGGAGAGATCAAGAGGGAAAAAGAATCGAACAAGCAGAGGAGGTGAAGAGACTTACCAGATATCCTACACAGCCCGTCCAAACAAAACTTATTCTAAGAAACCAAAAAAACTAAGAAAACAAGGATTCCACATTTCTCAAGCTGCGTAGTTTAATCTTTGATGTTGTCTTTGCATCCTGTTCAGCTCCCTGCTATAAGTTTACAGCAAGACCCTGCTAGTGTGAATGATGTGATGAGATTTTAGTAGTGAGAATGAATTTGGCCATTCAGTCTGTGTTAAAGACTAAGTGAAAAATGGTCTCAAGATAACAACTATCTTCTTTATATTCAGTATGGAAATAGGGTTTTGACTTCAGACATGAGAGGCATAGCTGAACAAACGTGACCCAGATTCACACTTGTCTGTGCTATGAATTTTGTTTTTCTTGTTGCACAGTGAGCAATCTAAGCTGGTTTAAAAGACCTACTTACAGTGACTCAAAAATATAGTTGAAAATACTCCAATACCATTTTCTTTCATTATTTGCAGACAAATTACCACCAGAAAAAGTAGTAATTATTTTAAATTTTGAACCAGCATAGCCTTTAAAACTAAAATATGAAAAGGGATTTATTTTCTTCATATCCTCCCAAATAGTTGTCTGTTTACTGTAAGGACATCTAAGAACTTCAGGTCTAAATGGGAGAGGAAGAATTTAGTCTGTGCTATTTTAAGTTCAGAGAAATCTTTAGGCAAAGCAAAACATCCTAGTAATCACCACAGATGAAACGGAAATGCTTCAAAGAGGTAAATTTGCAATTTTGAGTCTCTTTTTCATTTAAGAAAATGTCCTGAAAGTCCTTGAATTTTGACAATCTTGCATCAGCTAGCTGCCTGCAGCATTCCCCTGGGGCTGCTCTTCAGATGCTCTCAGGTTGAGATCTGTAGTAACACTGCTCCATATCACAAGTGCAAACAGCTTTTCTTGCATATTTATCTCGTTGCTATCTTGGAAACTGTATGCACAGCACAATAGCTTTTCAAATATTGATGGAATATTCAGTTGTTATCTCCCTTTCAGTTCTCCCTCAAAATGCAGTACAAACAATTTCAGCCTTTGCTTAATATGCTACATACCTGCTTCTTACTTTTCATCGCACATATTCAAAGTTAAAAGAACAGTTAAATTAAAAATAACTGAACAATAAATAAATTGTTAAGTCATCTAAAAGATACTGGCCAAATTTCCAAAAGCAAGTGACTACATATTTCTGAAAATATTTGTGTGACCTAATGTAGATTTACCAGGGCAGACTCAAGTGGCATGTCACCTCCCAAGTCACTTAACTGATATATCACATTTCCACAGATTGAATGATTATGCAGCCTTTTCCTCCAGATCCATTTGATTTAGAGATAGTATGTGACAAAGGATCCAGTAAGGCACAGTTCATTATTTCCATGTCAATCAAGAGTTCAGTTAAGACCCCCAAATATATGGGTCTACTCTAATTTGAGATAGTATAATAGCTTCCTGTCACTGCTGGTATTTAGTTGCTGCTCTTAAAGAGCAAAGGCATGGGTGTGAGTCCCAAAAATACTGTCTACCACCTCCATGGAGAAGTGAACATCTCCAGATAGCTTAAATGGCACGTGCTGCCTGTGTTTGGACACCTGAATCAGGCTTAATCTCCCTTTATAATCTGTGGTCAATACAAAAAAGGGTATGGAAAACTATTCACTTCATCCTGCAGTAGATGTGCATTTATTGTTCAGCTGATTATCTCTATACACTCCATTGATTATATTAAATATAATGCTAGTTTAGACAGTGGCTTACTTGAAGATACTGACAATGAAGTACAGAATTTGAGAGTTCTGTTTCTTAACATATCCTCCAATGCCTCAATTTCCATAAACAAGGACATGCACTCTTGCTGTGAGGTGGAGTTCTATGTCCTCATGTATAAAGTATGCAGGTATCTAAAATGGGATTCATGCCCATTGAAGAGGATAATCTACAAATCCATGCATAATTTGGTACCAAGATTTTACCAATGTATTTAATTTTAACATGCACTTTTAGGTTTGTTTTTCTGCTTACTCCAGACTGCCACAGTCTTGGACACATTTCAAGGCTAAGCTTGATTCATTAAATATTAAAATAAATATATAAAGTTTTGAGGGACTGGTCTCCCTGCTACAAGAGGATAGTTCTCATTATTGGGCAGCAGATTATTAAACCTACGCTTTCACAAATCATATTGTATCAAGCCACTGTCTTGGAAAGGAAAGAACTATAAATTAGAACCTTCTTAAAATGTGTAGGCCATTTCCCTGGTCATTATCTTAAATGAGATGAATCTCTCTCCATGAGTAGCTGTTCTTATGGAAGCAGCCTAAATGACTGGGTAACTAAAGTTTTAGTTATCTGAGGCAGACTGACTGGTGTGTTGCACTGTCTGGCAGTTAGTGGGGCTGCTCCCACTGCTGCTCCACCACAAGCAGGACAGGGAAGAACAAGAGTGAGGAAACCCATGGGGCAAAATAAAAGCAGGGAAATCATGCAGCAATTACTATCAGAAGCAAAGAAGGCTTAACTCTGGGGAATTTAATTGAATTTAAAGCATTCAATTACAGATTTAGGCATAGGAAAAAAAGACAAACATTTAAGCACTCAAAGAAAACATCTTTCCTCCTCCTTTCCCCAGCTCACCTTCACTGCAGGTCTCCCCTTACCTGGTTATTGCTGCAATTTATGCTCTTCCTCTTTGGTGAGGTGACGTGTGGGGCAGGCGGTTAGCGTCAGGGTATAGAAGTGTCTTCTGCTGTTCCTCGTTCCTTGCTTTGCTTCTGCTCCTTCCTTAATGCTTGTTTCCTCCTCTCTGTTGCAAGTCCTTCATGGTTTACAGCTCCTCTGAAAGAATGGGCAGCTCCACCACGAAGAACCTCATATGCTCTCACATCACTGATCCTTTTCTCTCAGTGTTTTACCATTCTTTCTTAAATATGTTGATCCAGATGCACCTCCCACTAGGCCGAGGGGTTCAGCTGTGCCATGCCATGGGTGGGCTGGCACCATCTGGAACTGGCTGTGTCTGGCACAGAGCAGCTCTTGTCTCCTCACAAAGGCTGTCCAGCAACCCTCTCTACCTGCACCCTGCCCTTTATATGCAGTGCAGAGAGATGCGTTCCCTCTAAAACAACTTATCAGCAGTCTGCAGTGGTGAATCTGCAGTAAGTCACCCTTCAGATGGTAAAAGGGTCAGCGTCATGTTTGTTCCCTGGTGTCTTTGATGCTCGGAGGTGGTGTGTGGTGACAGTCTCATCACCCACTCAGGGAGCAGCCACTTCAGACCATGGGCTTAATCGCTGGCACCAGAAAGTGTCTGGTAAATCTCAGGACTAAACACAGTGTGAGGTGCTAACAGAATAGCTACAAGCATTTTTTCCCTAGTGTTCAACTTCTCCTCTGGCCTTGTTTATATATCTGTCTTCAATTTTAAAACAAATACCTTGTTTAGCAAGACTCCCCTGAAGTGGTTGCAGAGCTTTTACTGAAAAGCCCTGAATGAGAGATCCCGCTGTGTCACCTTGTCTACTGTGGTGGCAATAATTTCAAAGGATTTCAGCAAACTAGTCATGCATGATCGTGATCCTTTCCTGAACCCCACTGACAACCCACACTCAGAATGTTTTTTTCCTCATGAGTCTCTTCCACTTTGATCTCAAAGTTTTAAAATTTTTTCAAGCTGATGTTAAGCTGCATTCTTTATAATTCCTTTATGTCTGTCTTTGTACATTTTCTAGCCAGTTTAGCACCAGTGAATTAATGTGGAACTGTTATTATCTTCTACGTATAGGCCATGCTCAAATGCTTCCCTTAGTGTTGCTTCACGTTAGGCCCTGGGATTTTGGCCCTCATCTGCAGGTGGGCATATAATTTGGAGCTACAGACCTTCGACTGCAAGCAGGTACCTGAAAAATTATAAGCAAGTCCAATAGATGCTAAGAGATGTGAATTTTTGGTAAATGCAGAAAGGAAAGTTACAGTGTTTAACTTCCTCCAATGCTTGCTGCATTTATTAGAGGGGTGACAAGGAGGCTCCCCACAAACTCCTGCTACTGTCTAAGAGTTAATACAGCATAACAGCACTGTGGATGCTTTCTTATGTTTCTCTGATTGCTTGGCAGAAATACAGGAGAGGCACTGGCAATCATCAGCAATCTATGAAATTTCTGTCATTAGAGATTCCATATCTGCCATTCCATATGGATCCATCTTCCAACTTTCTCTGCAATTTGCTCTGATATTTACCACGTGAACAAAAGAAATGTTGTGTACAAAATATATCTGATGGTTTGAATACCTTGAGGAAGTTTAAAATTCAGAGCACACCAATACCATTTTAGATTTTTTGAGGAAAAAAAATTAGAGTGAACTTCCTCAGGTGGAAGGCTGGCAGAAACAGGGGAACTGGAAACACAACTTCAAATATAATGTCAAAAATCTAAATACAACATTTAAAATTAAAGCATTAATTTTTTTTTTGAGAATAATACTTCCGCAGCTGTAAGGTGGGCTTTCTCTTTGTTTGATTGTTTGTTTTTTTGGTGGTAATACAAATTAAATTAATGAAATGTATATGAAACTGGGAAAAAAATTTCTTACATTTGGAGGAAAATACAGCATGTTTCAAGCTATAAAACAGCACAAATGCAGAATTTTCCCATAGTAATTCTTTATTCATTTGATTCTTTGAATTGTAAAATTTATTAGGCTGCTTACTTACTAAGCACATTTAACTACAGTTTAAATTTATAAGGCTACTTTGCTTAACCATGCATATACTAAAAGGTATAGGTATTTTCTACCCTCATGCACATATGTAATTGTGATTATTCAGTTTATCAAGCAAGAAGTGAATCAACAGTGTCACTAGGTTTGTTTAGCCTGACATACTCTTCCATTGTTACTTTCAAAGTCCAATGGTTTCTGAGCTAAGAGGGCAAGAACTTAGACATTCTGGGCAGTGAAGCAAAAATTGCTTTTTTGTCATTAAAACCAAACCGTCATGAAAAATAATGATTTGCTTTTAATGGATTTTTTCCTTTATACAGGTGTTCATGTGCATCAAGCTAACTTTAATTTGGGTTGTGTAGGATTTTGCAGAAGCAGAGCAAATATATACAGCTCAACAAAGTGTAGAGCATTGATATGTTTACTGCTTCTCCACTAGAGTTTATACAAAGGGAAGAAATTGTCAATTTCACTTTGATAATAACTTAACTTGCTATATTTTTCGTTCCTCCGTAGTGGCATCATAACTGCATCATTTATTCTGCAATTTCAAAGTTGTGACTTGTATTTTGTAGTCTTCTCTTTACTGTCAGGATTTCAGTACAGCTGTAAATATTTTCTGAATTCAAGCAGTCATGCTCTTTTCTGTTCAAAAATGGTATTGCAATTCTCCCTATGAACTGTTAAAATATTTATAAAATGACAGAAAACTGTCCATCAAAAAAACCTTAATCTTGCTGTTCACTTGCTTTTGGAATATTAAGGTCAGCCATCACTACTGATACTTGTTCAGGAACCCTGAGCCACAGCAAGAGAGAAAAAAACAGATGCTGTATTTTGGTAACAAGATTCACTGCTTCTTTTCTGTAACTGCAGACATGGAATTTATTAGTGCAAATATGACAGCAGCATAGAAATTAGAGATGTAAAACATCTCTGTCCCATTGCCACTTTTGATCTTAGTGGTATGTTTTGATGGCTAATAACTTGCTGTGTTACCATTACTTTGTAGGCCCAGCCTTGACAAAGTGTTCAGAATCACAGCAGCCAAGACAGAAACAGGCCTGTAAGAGTGTGGTGAGTGAGATGCCCATATTGCCTGAGTGGGCAATTCCAAAATTGATCTTGGTAAATAGGAATACAACCATCAGTCTATTTAAACAGCAATTGGGGATTCAAGAGACCTGTGGGGGGGAAAAAAAGGAGATCTAAGCAGACACACAAGTGAAGAAACAATAGGTAAAGATGGGAGCAGGGCAACAGTGGCGCTGGTGTCACTTTTTCAGATGTGGCCCCATGACACAGGGGGCTCTGTCTGTGCCCCCAGCCACAGCCACCAACTCACCCACAGACACCACGGGGGTATTTGGTGACTTGCACCCTCGGGGTTTGGGTATCTCCTCTCTGAGATTATGGGGGCAGCCAGCGCACTCACATCTCCCTGAGAAGGGAGGACAAGCAGGATGTCCCACAGGCCTGGGGGGCCTGCATCACCCATAGCTTCTGAAGAAGTACATGTGCATGTAATACTGTGTTGGGGATCAAAAGAGGGATCAAGATTTATCAGGATTATATAAGATATTTAGAAAGCACTTCGACAGATATTAACAATTAGAATACTGTGGTTTATGTGTCCTATTGCTAAAATTGATCCTGAATATACAGTTTGCTGATTCTCAATTAATTACACCTCATTAGTAAATCAGTAAAACCACTTGAATCCTGATAAACTACATGACCTGAACAGGTTTTCCATCATAGAGGGACTTGATTTACTAATGAATGTCTAAACTGCGATTAAGCAGCTTGGAAACATGAAAGCTTATCTAGCTGCACCCACCACTTTTCTTGCCAGTCTGACAGCTCCTATCTGATTTTAATTGAACTCACATGAAGTGAAAAGTATTCTGCTGGCAGTTTTGCTCCTCTCAGCTGAGCAGTCTGGAACAGGTTAGAGGGCTGTGAAAAGACCACATTTTTTCAGCTGTTTTAGGAGGAGTGGTTTTGGGTTGGTTTTTTTGTTGGTTTTTTGGTTGGTTGATTGGTTGGTTGGTTTTTGGTTGGTTGGTTGGTTGGTTGGTTTGTTTGTTTGTTTTGGTGGTTTTTTGTTTTTGTTTTGGGTTTTTTTCTGTTGTTTGTTTGCTTGCATTTCAGTGCACATTTATTCTTTTTAATTTTGTGGAGCTTTTGGGTTTCTTTTGTTTCTCTTCTTGTTTTTTCACAGTCACAGTGGGTCCTTCAGAGAACCTCTTAGCTCAGTGTTCTCTTGTTTGCCTCTGCACTGTACTCCTCATTGATTTCCTGATTGTGGAGAACATGAAAAATTATGTTCGGTTCAGAGATGTGGTCTTCTATGAGTTAAGGATGTCTTGCCTTCAGTTTGTGGCCTATCACAGAATAAAATACCTTTGACTGGTTTTGTCATGTTCCACATATCTGATCATGTTCATTGGTCTGAAAGTTCAAGCATGTTAATCACCCTTGGCTGTTTCCACTCAAGACTCAGAAGTAACTGAAAATAACATCAAAATCACTCCACTGTATTTTGAGGTCTACAAAAGCTGGTGCATACCTTAACTTGACAAGTCTTTTTTAAGCTGGAGGCAGATCATGGTCAACGATAATAATTTACAGGGTGATTCTACACCAGACCAAAAGTTGCTCAGTGAATTGTGATAGAGGTGTAAGAAAACACTTTTCTGAGAGCTTTAGGTGAGTCTTTTGATAAATTCCTTAAATAAAATGTGAGGTTGAGTTTCCTACTGACTGAAAATACATTTAATAGGCTAAATAACTTGGCAAACCTCTGTAAGTGAATGCATTTAATTTGCACTAAATGTGTAGTTGGAATATTTATTTTGTCCTCTACCTACAGCACTACCAAACTGATAAGAAAATATATTCTGGAAGGTCAGGCCTAAAATTTATATACCAGGTCTGGTATTTAAAATTACCTCATTCTTTCTTCACAGTTTGCAACCTTATTAGATGTAGATTTTGGAAATATATGTTTACTGGTATAATGTCCTATGAACATTATCCTGTAAACTAGTATCTTTTCTGATTCTTCTTCAATTTCTACTCCTGTCTTTCCTCCCTCTGTTACTTACTGTTTGAAAAAATATTCAGCCCTTTCATGTTAAAGAAATAAGTAGCATCTTTCTTTATGTCTAATATTTTCTATCATCTTAAATGTAATTCTTATCACAGAATCACAGAATAATTAGAGTTGGAAGGGACCTCTGGAGATCATCTAGTCCAATCCTCTGCCACAGCAGGGTCACTTAGAGCGGGTTATACAGGAATGTGTCTGGGTGGTTTCTTATTCCTATCTTGACGTTTATATACCACAGTTTCTGTCAGTCCACAGAGATTGGTTCAAGTGCATATCGTGATATTTTTCAGAATTAATTATTTCATCATTTTCAGTGCATTGGCTATTTGGGATGAAAAATTTCTTTTGATATATTATTAAATTGAAGTTACAGAAGAAGTTACTGCCTCAGAGATGGTTAATGTGCTATCCTTATTTTGAATGGCAAATTGCCCAATAGAGGTGGATTTATATACAGTTTAATTATTATATTGGAATAACTTTCATCTATTAATTTTTGTAGTGATGACATTAAAATACATCAAAGAGTGCAAAAATTATAGGTACTTTTCCAGATCAGGGTATCAGATATTTAACCAGATATTTAATCAGATATTTAATCTTTGTATGAATCCAGCAGATTACAGAAGGAGGATTGTGGCCGTCTGACACAAGTGCTTGAGGGAACTGATGAAGATTCCTTCCTTAGGATAGACTACTTCTGGGGGAATTTTGTGAGCCTTGTGATTATTCTGACAAAAATTCCAGGCAAGTGGCTGAAAGGTCAGTATCAGGTGCTTCAACACCAGGAAAAATGATATCATTACTTGAGGGTTCTTGTATAGTAATTGGAATATATTTTACTGGAACCTGATTTATTTTCTTTCTTAATGTTGACTCTGAACACAAGGGACACTTGTTACTATTGTACTCTATCCTCTACTCTGGCTGTGCATATTAGTGTTTCTCATTTTTATGAATCCCATTAATCTCAGAATTAGATAGTATCTCATAGCAATGACTTACATATGCTAATTATGTGTTCTGTAAATTAACTCTCCAAGTTTAAAATTGCTTCATAATTAAATTGATTGGACTACCTTAGAAAAAAGAAGAATAGGTCCATCTTTTTATTTGTACTTATGTATTTTTCTTATCTTTGAGTGTTCCTAATCCTTAAAATACCTCCTTACACTAAAGTTGCTCTACGTGTCTAATCCTTCAGAACCTGATTTGGAACCCACAGTAAGAAATAAGACTCCTGGGAAGTTTGATATTCTACTGTTTTTTTAACACAAGAGTAACAATACTTATGAATTTTCAGGCGTACTTTCTAACAGAAGATCAGACTATATATTTTTAAGTTCCTATCAAGTGTTCTTCCACTGGTATTCTAATACCACAGAGGCTGGATGGCGATTCTGGAGACCATCTAGTCCAGCATACTGCTCAAAGCAGGGTCAGCTAGAGCAGATTATTTTGTACCATGTCCAGCTGGTTTCAAACATCTGCGTGAAAAGAGAATGGGGCAGCTTCTATGGGCAACCTGTGCCAGTGTTGAAACAACATCACAGGAAAAAAACCTCTTATATTTAAATGGAATTTCCTGTATTTCATTTTGTCCCCATTGCCTCTTGTCCTGTCAATGGACAACAAGGAAAAGAGCCTGAACCCATTTTTTTCATACCCGCCCTTCAAGTTTTATATATATTGATAAGATCCCTATTGATGCTTTTTTCCAGGCTAAGCATTCCCGCATACCTCAACCTATCCTCTTAGGAGAGATGTTCCAAGCCATTAATAATCTTGGTGGCACTTTCTAGACTCCCACCAGTATTTTGTACTTGGGATTCCAGAAGAGGGCACAGTGCTCCAGATGTTCCTCACCAGGGCTGAGCAGAGGAGAATGATCTGCTGTGTTCTGCTTAATGAAAGCAGGGGTGTGGATGACCTTCTTTTCTGACAGGGCTCACTGCTGTCTTATGTTCAACTTAGTGTCCTTCAGGACCCACAGCTGCTTTCCAGCTGGGTGGTTCCCAGCATATACTGGTGCATGGTGTTGTTCCTGTCCAGTTGCAGAACTTTGTACTTCCCTTTGCTGAGCTTCATGAGGGTCTGGTCAGCCTTGTATCTCAGCTTGTCAAGGTCTCAGGCTGCAATATGTAGGTCCTTCAAACTCACAGTTTTGTCTTCTTGCTTGCCGATATGCATCTAACACCACCTGGTAGATCTGTCCTTAGACTTTTCCAAGGTACCAGTTAGCACAAGAAACTGTTATCTCTGATCATGAGATCAGGCTGAGACAGATGGGGCTGTAAAGCCTAGAGATGACAAGGTTGCACAGAGACCTCACTAAAATCTTTCAGTATCTGAAGGTAGCCTAAACAGAAGCCAGAGAGGGACTCCTCATCAGGAACTGTAGTGATAGGACAAGGAGTAATGGGAACAAGCTGAAAAAGAGGAAATGTAGATTAGGTATTAGAAAGAAATTCTTTACTATCAGGCTGACACTGAAACAGGTTGCCCAGGGAGCTTGTGGATCCAAAAATGTTAATGTCCATTCTCCCCATATTGCTTAACTTCAGTGTGAAAAATATTTTTACAATCACCCTGTAGGCCACTGTTTCTAACAATATACATGAAACCTGCTACTGATCATATGGAACATTGGTGCTTCATGTAGTGAATATACTTGAAGTAATCTCTGACCTTGCTAGGTTCTCAGGGAGTAAAATAGTAAGATTGTTATTTTCTAGCTGAAGCTCCCTTTCATCCTCTGATGGTTTAGTGTAGGGTTAGTGGTGTGATCTTGAAAGTGCTCAGTGTAGGCTTAGATCTGTTCTCTGTTAATTCAATGGGAGTTTTATTACTGGCTTCAATATAAGCACAATAAAGCCTGCATGCAGCCTGCTTTTGAATATCCCACCTAATACCAAATACTATTTATATTCATTCTTATTTTATTTTTGGTTTATATGCCTCTTTATTCCGTGATTTACTCATGCCTTTTCATATTCTCTTGTGCTGTGGGTTTAAGGGTTTTTCCACTTTTATTAAAGTACTTGTTATTTTCATTTGAACTTAAGCTGAACATTTGATTTAGCCACTATTTAGATTACTGCAATGTCATTCATTTTGGCATATTTTGAAAGGCATTCATGAGCAAGAGAAATTGAAATGCAGACCTTTCATGAATTGTTTTAAGAAAACTTGGAAGTTTAAACTTTTTATTACCAGCTTATTTAATTTTCAAAAAATAGTCTTCTTAGAAGTATTTTATAAATGGTTCATATATTTCTGTACACATACATTACTGTAACTAAGTCACTAGAGTGTTTAAACCAGAATTCTTTCAGAGTAATAAAGAAACATATTTCTTCTAAATATAACTACAAGAGTCTAAAACTGAATTTGCTGCTTCTGACACCACTAGTGTTCTGAAAAATTCCCATATTTAAAACACATTTAATTTTTAAAAGTCTTAGCTACTGCATTATTTTTATTGTTACAGGGCTACAGGCATAATTTTAGTTTTAACAATTTGGCAGCTGTATGACTGAATGCGTCATCTTGACCAAATATCTAACAATGAGAGTTTGTGTCTTCACTGAGTTTCTTTAACTTTCTCTAATATCCTTTTCAGTCCTCTCTTGCCTTCTGTATGTAACACTGAAGTATTTTCACCAAGTTTTCTCTCTTCTATCCATTTGAGTTTTTGAGTTTTTCATTAAAAAGTAATCATTGACATTGCTGTACCACCTGCTACATTTCTTTGGTATTGTTTTTAGGTAAAAGCTCACTTGCAATGATAAATAAATAAAATCAAAAGCTTTCTTAGCTAGAGAAGGAACATGGATAAATCCTTTTCTTCTGTTCAACTCATCTCTGGAGAACCAGAAAAAAGATTTTTAGAGCTTGCTGGAAGGGCCTACTAGAAAAGCAAGACTCAGAATTTATACTAGTATATTTCAAGGTAAAAGGAATTCCTTGTCAAGTCCTGGTAATAGGTGAGGAAGACAGAAGATTGGTACCAAATAAGAACAGAAAATATGTTTGAATCCTCCATTGATTAGTTGCATATAACCTTTATACTTTAGTGTAGGTTTTATTTTAAGTCATTCAGATTTTTCCACTCTGAAATAACCCTTAGTTTCACTTATTGCTCAACTATTTTTATTGTTTCAAATACACAGAAGTGTTCCCTAAAATGTTTTGTTATATAGCTAAATACAAGAGGGAAGTGTGCTGATTGTGTCTGTAAGCCATTCTACCAAGGCTCCCATAAAGGTCACAGAAACTCGTGCGTGGGAAGCCAGACTCCTCAGCAGAAAGGTCATTCTGCCACTGAGAAAAGAGGAATGGTAAGATCAGCGTAGAAGCTGCTCCTGGTAAAGGAAGGTGGAACCATCAGACAACAGCAGAATTTCTAATTTTCAGATTGCAACAACTCATACAAAATGCAGTACCTTTTTCTTTCTTCCCAGCTTTTGCAAGGAGCATTCCATCTTATAGAAAGACTAGTTTTGGTTAGTGGTCAGGAAAAAAAGTTACTTTTATAAAAAGGGAAGAGCATAAATATCAAAAAGGACAGTTAGATATTTTAAGTGAACTTTCCACTCAACTGACTAACACAATGCTGTGATTTCCCTACCTGAGGGAACAGCTGTTCCCTTTCACCATGTCCTGTCCCAGGTCAGAGGAGACCTGAGGAGGCAGCCTATGGCAATCCAAGTTAAGAGTCACTTCTCTCTCTCCAGCCACAGCTACAGGCATTTTGCATTTAACATTTTCTGCATTATTTGCAAAATGGATGAAAACCAAATTTTTTGAGCAAGATGTGTCATAGTTTAAATTGTTGGAGTGGGCAAAAAGTAATATTTGCATGAGCCAGTGGCTCCAAAGAAATGTTAAGAGAACATCTTGTGAGATTTTAGATCCAGTTTCCAGTACAGGTCCCTGATTAGTTCACTTCATACTTGCATTGCCAGCAGTTCTGGAAAAGATAGAAACACAGGAATGAAGGGGAAAGTTGGGGGAGAGCACACTGAGTTTAAGGCATATGAATTGAGGTCACTGTAACTCTTGCGAAATAATATCTGGAAGAATAGACTGATGGGGAAACAAAACAGAATTCGTCTTACAGATTTCGGGTTTAGCAGAGACCTTCAAAACTTATGACTCAGTAGAGAGGGGCTGAGACACTGGTCTGGTGTAGCGGGTTCAGTTCGAAACCGGGAGGAAACACCAATTTAGTGTAGTGGGTTGGTTTGCATCTTTTACCTTTTGTGAGATAAGAATTAGGAGGAATGCAAAGAAGGCTCTAAACTTAAAGAATATGAAGAAGTTTATTACTAGAACTAAAAGAAAAAAAGAATTAATAAGAGTCAAAATACACCTTCAGAACACTTTTCTTCCCCCCATCCTCCCCCCTCTTCCCAGTTACAACATAAAGGCACAAACTTGAGATTATTTCAGTTAGTTTACCACCTACATATAGTCTTTCATCAGTTCACATAGGGAGAGGAGTCTCTTTTGCCCATGCTATGGGGCTTCTC
>VZRQ01000461.1:869921-942351 GCA_013397975.1 Machaerirhynchus nigripectus
TCTGGGTTTAATCCCAATTCTGTTCCCTGATCCATCAGCCAATCTTCCAACTTCTCCAACAGTGTCAGGAAAGGCTCTCAAGCTCTCTTTTATCTGCGTTTCTACTCACTTTTTCACTTTTTTATAGAGTGTAAAGTAGGTAAAAATGAATTATAAAATGTTCCCACTTCTGGGTGCAACATCATAAATACAGAGATCAGTTTAGGGACCTCTTGGGTTTAGATGCTAAAACATTTTCCTGGCATCGTGATCTTCATGATCCCTCAAGTCAGAGAGAGTTAATGGAGAGCTATCTGTAATTCTCTTATGTAATTCTGTGTGAAAATGGTTGTGCTCAGAAAACCCCAGCCTTGCTTTGTATTGACTGAGGTGAACAAGCATTTTATTCCACTATATATATATTATATATATATATATATGTGTGTATATATATATATATATATATACACACNTATATATATCAGTTTATTCCACTATATATTAATTCCACTATAGTATTTGGCTTTGGGGGACTGTTGACATAGACATTTGAACTGAGTAAGAAAAATGTGAGAAGTTAGCGCTAGGAGACTTGAGTTCTATTCCTTTGTTGTCTGTTTATTACTTTTCATAGTCTAACTGTACATTTGAGGAATTCTTGATTATGGTTTCTCAAATGAAGGTAATGTTTACCTTTTGTTTCTTTGTTATGTATAACAGGTAAGTTTTTAGGACAGTATGGGTTACACAGATTCCCTAGATAGGCAGCCACAAAAAAAGCAGAAAAACGCCCAAGAATGTACTTCTTGAAAGTTCTTGAATTAACATGTTTCTATCTACCTGCTCCCTGTGAAGCATAAAGCTACCAAAGCTTCAGTTTATCTATATACAACTTCTTTCTGATGGCACTCTCAGGCAATGGAAAACACAGATTCATAGGATGACAGAATGGGTCAGGTTGGAAGGGACCAACAACAGGGCAAAAGGCAGTGACAGAAACTGGAACACAGGAAGTTCCACCTGAATATGAGAAAGAACATCTTTACTGTGCGGATGACCACGTACTGGAACAAATTGCCCAGAGAGAAGAGCCTCACTCCATCCTCTTGACACTCTCCCTTCAGATGCTGATAGACATTGATGAGGTCCCTCTCAGCCCCCTTTCCTCATGGCTGAATAGGCCAAGTTCCCTCAGCCTTTCCTCATAAGAGAGATGCTTCAGTCCCCTCATTATCTTTGTAGCCCTTCACTGAACCCGCTTCAGGAGCTCCATGTCCCTCTTGTACTGAGGAGCCCAGAACTGAACACAGGACTCCAGGTGAGGCCTCACCAAAGCTGAGTAAAGGGGTGGGATCACCTCCCTCAACCTCCTGGAAATGGTCTTCCTAATGCACCCCAGGACACCACTGGTCTTCTTGGCCACAATGACACACTGCTGAGTTTTGGACAGTTTGTCCACTAGGACCTCCAGATCCTTCACCACAGAGTTTTTTCAGCAGGTTAGCCTCCAGCTTGTACTGGTGCATGGGGTTATTCTTCCCCAGGTGCAGGACCTGCACTTGCCTTTGTTGAATTTCAGTTGTTTTTCTGCCCATCTCTCCAACCTGTCAAGGTCCTTCTGAGAGGCCACATGGCTCCTTGTGATATTGGCTGCTCCTCCCAGCTTCCTTTACCAAAAATCCAATGTGTTCAGCTAATGGCTTCTTCATCAAAACTTTCTTCACCTGCAGTGTTAATCTCATGGTTAAAATTCAAATTTAAATATACTTTATTTATTTGGTGTGGTGTGCCCCGGCTTTGTGATAATCCATTTTTGATAGCATTCTTTAATACCTATTCCATTTTCATCAACCTATCTTAAATAATTTTTCATAGCAGTCTCGTTTAATTTTAGGATGGAATGTACTTCAGAAGGACCCCTATCTAGTGAGAGCAGAGGGTGGTGGAATGTGATGGGACTGGTAACAGAGCCTATCTGTTAATAGTTATGTTAATCTTGTTTTATTTGATATTGAAAATTTTCTGGACATATTGATTGCTCGACTGGCAGATTCTAAACTGAGACTTTTATTTCTTTTCAGAAACCTTTCAGATGCATTGCTGAGTTTAGAATCTTATTATTTGTATCTCCGCTTTGGCGATGTTAAGAAGCAAAACATTTCTAGCCCTTGCTGGTATAACTGTTGAGCAAACATCAATGAGCTCAGAAGTAGAAGCTGCTTACGGGTTCAGGATGATGCCATATGGCCTACTCTGATACCTGAACCTGAAAGTTTGCTCTCTCTGTTCATTGCATATCTTCACCAGTATTAAACATTCCTTGCTGTATGATGAGAATGCATCAACAATTGAATTATATTTTTTTCTGATAATAAAACTGCTCTGAGCATTGTCTCTTTTAGCTTCTTGCTCATACAATCGTACTTGAGACAAGCAGGTATACCTTTATATTCCTTTCAGCTCTCTTTTTAGTAAGGGTAACCATGTGGACTCCTTCTACTGTGTATTGAGAAAGCTGAAACAAATTTTTCTTCTAAAATACAAAAATAGTTACCTTGATTCCATGAGAGGTAAGTATTATAGTGGCCAGTAGCCCGTATTCAAGCAGTGATCCGTAACATAAAGCCAGTAGTAGATGTTTCTCTGAAGAAAGTAAATTTTTTCCAAGTGTACTCTTTATCTTTTATGTCAAAGTGACCTTTCTTAATACTGAAATAAATGTTACATATTATTAAATAATTTATTAACAATTTTTCTTTTCTATTTCTACTTTCTATTCCAGTGAATTGGAACAACTTCTTTTGTTTTATTAAGATGTATTTGTAGGAAGCTTTTATCCAAAAAATATTTCAGACATAGCCATATATCCTAGTCCATAAAGTATAGTGTATGGGGTATACATTCAGTAGACTCTGGTTTACATGTGTTGTGATTACATCCATACACTTCCTCCATTTAAGTCATACAAACATTGAGAAATTAAGGACTTGGGTCATCTTTGTCTGTGATGTTTCAAGTTATGGTAACTGCTGAATGCAGAATAAATATAAAGATAAAAACTAATTGAAAAAAATTTAACACTCGGAAACATCATCCTCAGGGAAAAAAAGAACAACAACAAAAATTAAAATTAAAAACAACTCAAGGCTTGAATTCTCTAAAGAAACCTTTTTTTTTTCTGTCTGTAAAAACGTTTTATGACACATTGATTCCAAGATGTCAAATAAGTTTATCACTTATTTTCTTGTCTTGACATGTTTTGGTGTTGGCTACTGTAAAGTAAAAAATCATGTCATGTAATTCTCCCGTGAAAATTTACATGGAAACAACATTTATCAAACAAGAATCACAATCTAAGGAATGTTTTATCAATGCAAGCTAAGACCTTTCTAAACTTACTTTTGACTATTGTGCGTATAGCAGGAAGATAAGCTACTCAGATATTGATGTTGGCAGTATTGTAAGCTTTTGTCATAAATTTTTTTTCTGAGACTGTTTTCTCTGTCTCCTAACATGTTCACCTCTGTCTCTGTATTTCTAAGGTTGACTATTCTTTATGCTGACTGAAGGATGTCTTTCTCACTGGATCTGGACATGACTGTAGGTCAAAACTCCCTATTGCCTAGAATATGACATTATTTGGCATGAAAAGCGTAAAGGGCAGCAGAAATTTATCCTCAGTCTTGACTGCTCTCATGATGCCTACTTCAGAATGCATTTATTTTATCTAGCAGCCTCTTTTGTTATTATATCTTGGTATATTCTGCTGGACAATTAAAGGAAAGGAAGCCTCATTAAAGATGAAAGGAAAATACTTCATCATGACGGTGTGAAAATGAGTGCAGTAAAAAAAAAATACATAAGCACAAGAGCTAATTTACGTAGAAAGATGTCAGAATCTGTGTTCAGAAGGTCACATGTTCAAGTCTTTCAATCACCTAAGAATACGCCTTTCAATCACCTAAGAATACTTCTCTGTTTCCTTTACTCTTGAAGATGGCAGGCTTTTTGAAACAGACTACCCCAAAAAATTAAGTAAGATAAACCTAAAGAAAGCAAATGTTCCTATGATACTCTATTTCTGTCTCTACCAAGGTGCCTACTTTCTGGATATGCACACCACACAGGTAACATATGCAATGAAACGAGGATTATTACTATTTGGATGCAGAAAATACAAAACATTAAAGGGATGAAGAAACAAATCTAATCACTGAGAATGTGGCATGATCATATGAAATGCATTTGCATAAATGTCAATCTGGTTATATTGAGCTAATATTTATATAGTGTAATAAAGAAAAAATGTATTTATTGGTGCATTATGAGCCCAGAATATGAATGTGCTATGCTTCCTCCCAAAATGTCTTCTTCCTTACTTGTGTCAACACCAGCACACAAGACACTCACTTGTTTTGTTGGTGGGTTAATTTCCTCCTTGCTCATGATGAGCTTCACAAAGGAGTCAAATAAACCACTCAGGTTACATACAGAAAAGATTTCGGACCACATAATTAGAGTGGAAGGTATAAGGACAGGAAGGCACCTAATAATTACAGTAGTCCCAGGTTAAATTAATGTGAAACTCAGACTACGCAGGCTTGGGAACTCAGAGTGGGTAAGGAAGGTTACACCGAATGCTCAGAACAGTACTTACATCCCAGTTGTTTGCATTTATGTTAATCCATCTAAGTTGATGACAGGAATGAGTGCATATGCACTGTCTTCTGGACTCAGGATCTGACCTGTAATTGATGCAAAGTAGCCTACCTGTGTTGCCTTCAATAAATGCATGTTACATAAGGTCAGCAGCAGCCTTCCTCTGTGATTAGCACAAGGAGTCTGGCTTGGTAGATTGAAGTATGGAGTGAAGCAATCAATTAAAACAAGGAGTTTAGGACTGACCCCAAAAAACCCCAAGAATTAATTAAATGACTAAAAGAAAAGGTTTACTTAAAAACAGCAGATCAGCTTTCTGGCTAAAGCATCTGTGATTCTAGATAATGATAAGAAAATCAAGTGTTTATAGCTTCAGCGTCCTACATTTACAATAGTTTTAACTGGAAGAATCCATTGGTCTCTTTGGGTTAAATTAGGATTTTAAAACTTTGAAGACCTGGGACACTGAAACTTTTCTTTGTTTTCTTTTTAATATCTGGGAAGCAAATTTACTGATGCCTGACCTAAATTTGAGCCTGACAATTTTTAATATAGACATGTCTGTTTTACATGTTCTTTCCTGTTTCTAAAAATAGTAATGGTGAAATACAAACCACTAAACTCTTAGTTTTTTGCTGCTATGAGAATGCACCGGTGTTTGATGTGTTCACCAGCCTCTGTTTTTTCAAGCAGTTTATCAAGCAGTCCTCCACTGCTTGTACAATTTGCAATCAACAGCCAATACAGGTGAAATCTTGAAAATGAGCAGAACTCTCCCATGTTCACTAGTCATGGCTGAATTGTTGGCATGGGGCTGATTGTGTCCTTCTCTACTCTAGATAATACATGAATTTATTTTTTTTTTATTTCAGGCCATAAACAATTAGATGATAAAAAGTATCAATGAGTCTGTTGTCAAAGAAAACCAGGACTAGTGAGGATGCTGACAAACTCAGGACAGTTTGTCTTCTGAAGCAGCACTCTCCTGGGTTTGTCATGCCTAGAGCTTCTTCAAGATATATATTACAAAGCAAAATATGTTCAGGGCTACGTGTAACAAGGGCTAAATGATGTGGGGAAAGAGGACGCCAAACAGAGAGGAAATGCACTGAGTCAGCTGCTGGCAGGTGCCTCTACCTGGCAAGGGGCAGGATGAGGGTTGGTAGGGGAGAAGGGGAAGAGGCAAAGGGATTGGTCATGATCACAAGAAACCTGAAAAGGTCAGATGACTGCTCATTGGTAGCAGAAAAATTTTTGCAGGGCTTGCTTCTAAAAACTGCCACCATGATTTTAGAGCTCATATTCTCTTTTTTTTTTTTTTTTTTAATCAGGAACATGTATTTCACATAACAGATTGCATTTCAAAATAACTCTCAAGGGAATGCAGAACTGATGAGAATTCATTATTTAGCAGACTGACAAGCAGCAAGTTATTTTTAAAATGACTAGCATAAGGACAGGTGAATGAATCTCATATAAACTAATTTATACGAATGATTTAAAATGAGATTAGATTAAATGTTAATCATCCACTGTGCTATTGAAGCATTTCATAGTTACTGGTTTTATTCACTCATAAATAGGTACAGTGAATTCAAAAGTAACATTTCACATTTTTCCATGAGAGACGTGTACCTAGATGCCCATATCTCCTCTCTCCTTATGGTTTAGATTTTGAAATAAAGGATCCCCTATAAAAAGGCTACCATAAATAAAAGAATAAACCAAAAAAAGAATGCTTCTCTAATGAGATATGAAGGCACTAGTGAAACTAATAGACTCAACCTTTGGGGTCTTTTTTTCCTTAGTTATCTTGTTAAATGGCAGTGGAATTGTTTTATTTAGAGATTTTCATAATTGCCAAACCATAACTCTGTGTTCTACTATAAGTAAAACTCTTCTATGCTTTACAGGGATATACTAGCCCAAGAAGATCTATTGCTGCACAACTTTGCTAGTAAAACTTTACAGGTTGTGCCAGTTTGAAAGCAAAAGAAGTGTGCATGCATAAATATGAATGCATTCATACATAGATGTCTGTGAGTATAAGAAAAGCTACATGCAGTCTTTCTCAAAGATGTCAATAAAATATTCTTATGCCAGTCTTCAAAAAAACTATGCCATAGAAATTTGTCACATAGATTTGGCTTCAGTTCCATATTCTTTCTTTGTATCTGCTACAGAGAATTGTTTTCATAAATCAATTATAAGGGAGAAGTTGAAGTTTTAGTTGCTGAAGACTTCTCAGCAGTTGATGCTCTATGGACAAATGTTTCAGAACTGTGTCATCATACTAATTAGATGTCACAAGTTAAGGAAACTTCAAAAACTTCAGCATCTGACTAGTTAAGAGCTGGCATTTAACAAACCTGCCTTAGTTTTCAGAGTTCTCAGTCTGAAAAGCATGAGGAGCAGGGTAATTTACATCTCTCAGTCCTACTGGTCCTGTAATTTTACCACTCAGTATTTCTTTTACACTGTTTCTGACATTCCTTTGGTCCAAGAGAACTCTAAACATAACTTTAAAGATTAGCTCCTAGGGCAATTTCCTGCTGCAAAAGGTGGATCCTAAAATAATTTTTTTTAACAGCAGTGGGATCCTGATTGTTCTCTATGAATTATTCACTGCTCAAACAGCATGTGGGCACATACCCTGTTTACTCTTTAGTCTCAGTCTCTCCAGCTATTATCATTAATCACTGTTTCTGCTTCTTGCATAATATGCGTTCATATTGTTATTTCTTATATTATATTCTTTCATCATTTTTAAAGAGAAAAAAAAGTGAAAATAGCTATTTAAAAATTCAGTCTTTTGAGTTTTTTGTTTAATTCTTCCCTACTGTATTTTATGAGAGTTTCTGCCTCTTCATAATGTTCTTTTTCTTTTAAGTATGTATGGACGTTCTTTTTTGACTTATTTTGCTTTCATTATCCGGCGTACACTAATCCTTCTTTATTGCATTACTTTATATGTATGCACACCTTGGTAACTACCTCTTACCTACTTCTTTCAAGCTCCCTTCTATTTTCTGTACAATTTCATTCTGCAGTCCAATTCTTTTGCTCAAATTTCTTCCAGTCCTGTGTTGGGTTTTTTTAAAAAAATCCTTGTATCATGTTTGATAATGAAAAGCTTGGTTTTATCTTTGATTTACCAATCTTTTGGTAAATCAGCCAGCTCCCTCAGCACTTGAGTGCATCCCATGAGGGCTCATGGACTTAAGTATGACAAGTTTGCTTAAATATTCTCTGAACTGATTCTCTTGCAACAGCATGTCTTCCTTGTTCCAGATTTTCTCCCTGGCCTCTGCATCTATGGAATCCTTCTGAAGGCTGGCCTTGCTAGTAAAAACAGAAGTAATGAAGGCCTTCAGTATTTCACCTTTTTCAGTGTCCTTAGTCCCTCAAGGCATCACTATCAGCAGGGTTTCTGCACCATTCATTCACAGAACCACGTTTGCCCAAATCTTTCTTTTGCCACTGATACACTCACATGCTGATATTTCAGCACTCCAGGCTGGGGTGCAAGCCTTCCCACCATATCTCTGTGATTCCAACAAAATTATAGCCCCAGAACTGCCCACAGATCTTTAATTAATCCTGTTTACTCTGCACACTGTGTGTGCTTGTGTGGAAGGATTGCTGGGGGTGAACTTAGAGGAAACTGAGAAGTTATATTCACATCGTATCGGAGTTATAACAGCGTGGAAATTATAGGGTAAAATGCAGCTACTACTCCCTGGATGAAGTGTGGTTGGCACGTGGAAAACCTGTTCCGTGATGATTCCTGATATACACAATGTGCAACCTAAAGCACCTGCTAAGAGGGATGGAGCAGAGGGGGAAGGAGAACGGAAATATTATGGCCAGGCTCTGTTGAAATCCCTGCAGGGAGGGTAGCTTGATGGTACTTTGCAGCCAAAAAACCACACAGCACCTGTCATCCAAAGGACATAGGAGAAGATGTCTTACTGCTGAGCCAACAACTGTGCTGAAATCCCTCTCCTCAGAAGAACTTGGCTCATTATAGCCTAATTGTAATATTAGCTCACACCTACATCCCAAAGTTACCTGCCTCCAAGGTACGACCACCCCTCACTGGGCATATGCTTTATATTTTATTGACTACCTTTAAGAGAGAAATGGGACACTTACACCAATCCGTTGCAAAGGTATCACTCAGGCTCCATCTCAACATAAAAAAATAATTTAAAAGTAAGCTGAGCCTGGTGAAAAGTTAGGGAAGGCTCCATCGATGGGCTGAACCTGTCTTGTCCCCCAAAAGGATGCCTATGGGGTAAGAAATGTACTCTAAGCCCACTGAATACTTTTTGGGGATTAGACCTTGTCTGTGTATTGCTTTGAATATGTTTTTGCAGCCAGATACTATCACTGGCAATCCTTGAATTTTAACCTATCATAATTTTATATTAAAAAAGAGTGCTATTCTGTAAAGTGTTAGTGTGCTTCAGGTGCTTTGGAAGTTGCTGTCAGTGGGAAATGTACTCAAACAAAGTGGAAGACCCAGTAAGGGATCATAGAGTGGGAATACCTGCTGAGGGGTCCCCCTTATTCTGTTGGTGTATTTCCATGAGTAAGTCAGTGGAACTGCCCTCCACTCCAGTGATTTCAGTGAAGGGTCTCCATAAAAGGATGCAGACAGACTGGCTGGGTACGAGGGTTTCAGATTTCCTGAGGTGACAGACAAATCAAACACTAAGGGTCAAGGAATTCTCCCCACACTAAGGGTGGAGGAAATCTCCCCCTTTCATGTGACAACTTGTGTGCAGGCACTTCAGAGAGGATTCCCAGCATGCTGGTTTCCCTGAAATTGTCTGGGTGCTTTTTTCATTATGTGCCTACTGGCACTTTCTTGCTTACACACCAATGCTTGACATGACTGCTTAAACCCAGTTTTGTTGAATTTGTGTTCCTTTTTGTTACCATCACTCCAGGCTCTTTCCTCATGAGCCCTGTCTACCACTTCCCCACAGGACTGCTGGTAACTCTCTCCCTCCCCTGTATTTCCTGTATCTGTGAAGGGCTTATGTGACATTACAAATGCTTGGAAAGCTTTGGTAAACTCTCCAGAAAGATGTTTATGTGGAAGATGAGCCAGACTACAAGTACTGGAACCTCTACAGATATATACCCTCATAACCAGGCTTCTTAGAAGCTTTAGACTCCCCACCATCTCAATAACCTTTCTCTTGCTAGTCATTCCAGATGTTTTACTGGTGTTTTTCCAGAGTCTGATCTAGCATTCATTTGAAATGAATGTAAGTTCTGTTAGGAAATCCAGTAAAGAGAAGATTGATCCCCAAATACCTTACTTATTCTTGTTTTTATGCAAACATTTGCATAGAAATTGATAACAATAGACAACACATTCTGACACTTAAATAACAAATTTTTCATTTTGTTTTACATGCTACTTTTATGTCTACAAGGAAAACACTTTAGTCTGCCTTATTATGTGCATATATCCACATTTCAACTTCAGTTGTCATGCTCATACACTTTTTTTTAATTCTGTATTTATTTTCAGTTTACTGTAGAAAGAAGACTTTATTAGAAAGTAATTGCCAGACAGCCAGTTCTCTCTAAATCACAGTGATAGGTCATTGTTAGTTTTCCAAATTCAATAAAGTCTTAATCTGCTACGTTTCATTTTGCATTTTAAATATATGAAACTTAAAACAGACAAATAAATTTATTGGGGAGATAGAAGCAAATACTCCTCATGATACTGCATTTACATTTAGTTCTTTGTTTAATTTTGAGTTCAAGTTTATTGGGAGAATGATTTCATAGAGGATCCTGACTCGATTTTCTCTATGAAGATTGTTTTAAGTACAGGTCACACTTAGAATCATAGTTGGAAAGGACCTTAGAGGTTCCAAACCTCTGCCATGTGCATGGACACCTTCCACTAGAGCAGGTTGCTCAAAGCCCTATCCAATATCACCTTGAACACTTCCAGGGATGGACATCCACAACTTCTCTGGCCAATCTGTTCCAATTTCTCACAACCCTCTGAATAAAGGTGGTGAGAGTATCACCCTTACACTTAAAACTCCCCTCTTTCAATTTAAAACCATTCTTCCTTGTCTTATCACTACATGTCCACCTAAAAATTCCCTCTCCAGTTTTCTTTTAGGTCCCTTTAAGTACTGAAATCCTTCCCAAAGCCTTCTCTTTTCCAGGCTGAACCTGCCTGACTCTCTCAGCCTGTCTTAAGAGAGATGTGGTAGGAGGTTTTACATTACTCCTAAGTGGACTGCAAGAAACTCATATAAGCAACACATTTATATTCCAGCTATAAACCAGCTGCAAAGGATAGAATTTTAATCTCTTCTTTGCCAGTGGAGGCTGCTTTTCCAAATAAAAAATTTCAAATGTGACAAAATAGACCTGCCTTGGTTTTAAGGAATTTAGGATTTCACTGTGCATGGAAATTAAATGGAACAAAATGTTCTTGGAAATTAAGTTAAACCTCTCTGTATACCTCCCTCTGCTAAAAACAGAGAAGAATAATTAAGATACTGTATTCTTATATAACTATTTCGAACTAAAAGCACTCGTGGTTGGAAGTGATAGCGCTAACCTAACTACCTTACAGACTGTATCATCATGCCTTCTACTGCTTCATATTAATGTTTCATATCATCTCCACGCAGACTAGCCCCAAGCTGGCCAGTCTTCTGTTTATATGAAGAAAAAACAGCAAATATGCAATAAAGCCTATTATGTTTAATTTAGTGCTATGGCAAATTTGTCTAAAGAAAAAAAAATCAGTACTAGAATGATTTTTCAGTTGTATTTTAGGACAACAGTTGTAGAACTTTGGCAAACTGAAGGTTATTTGATATAATGTTAGCACGCCAGAGGGACAAAATGCCATTTAGTAAGTCAAGAAAGAAGTAGCTTTTCCTATACACCAATTTAGCTTTTTGCAGTTTAATAATCTTTATGGGCTGTTGAAAGTCAGTTCTTTAAATGCACTAGTTTTCAGATATTTCTTGCAGGCAGATCTAGTAAGAAAAATTCCTTCATAGGATTTTTCAATATATTTATTTCCTGTAAATGTAATATAAATAGAAGATATTTAAAGTGCCTGTTCAAGAATCACACTGAAACTTACATGAGTTTTTCTCTCAGAAACCGCAGGAATAATTTAGAAGATATAGAATTAAGAAATTCAGTGTTTTATTAAAGATGTAAATCTAACAAAAATAATTTCTTGTTGCTAGAGACATACATGTTATTTATTCTGAAAAAAACATACTCAATGGTGTTAGAGTATATATAAATTAATTTTAAGAAACTGATACACTCTTACAGAATTTCATATCTTTATAGAACCCTTCTAATATCCATAAATTACAGACTTCAAACATAGATTAACTGGAATACAGAAACAGAAATGTAATAATTATTAAAATGATTGACAACAATAAAATTATCCATTATTCTATGTTAAAATTTTTAGATTTCTTTTTCACATAGGAGGTAATTGTGTAGGAAATTTTAATTAGCTTATTTATGTTTTCACACCGCTAGAATAAGTTCAACCTTGGTACGTATTTTATATGCTTTTTGTTAAGTCAAAACCCAATCTTTAAAGATATTTTTTACCACATTTTTTAGCCTGTACCTCAAAGCAGTAAATGAACACCATTCCTAAAGCACAATACCTACAGTGTGTTCTGTGGGATGCATATATTTCACAGTACTGCATGTTCTCCTACGTCTTTAACTAAATCTCCACTCGGGAAGGGCGACTAAAACTGTACTTGTAGAAGACAAAGTTTCCACAAGTCAAGATTTCAATCTTCAGACATTTTTCAAATGGAGAAACAGGGAACAGAACTACTCTGAATAACATACCTTTTTCTAAGTAATCTGTGTACTTGTCCACACACAGCAGATCCCCTTCCTAATAATCTTTTTCTTAATAACCATAACTTTGTTTTATCCATGTTTCAATTCAGACCATCTGATTTTAATATTCCTAAAGATGGGGAAATAAATTTCTGTGTAGCTAATTTTTTTGCATGTCATAGTCCTAGAGAATGAGCAGTATCACGATTGTAGTTTATATGTTTCACAAAATTTTGTTTATCCTGAGAACACATTTTTTCATTTTCTTTTACAGTCCAACTTGTTGATGAAGTTGCATGTGAAACCCTGGACCTTCATTTGACCTTTTTCACCATGGCCTTCTCTTCTTCATTGTTTGCTAGTTTCAGGTTGTTGGTAGGCACGAGAACACCACTTAAGTCATCCCATGCCTATTGCCACACCAGCGTCAAAACTGGATGGCAAATTCTACAGTCTCTCTTTCTTCTGAAAATTTTGGTGATTAAAAGTCTGAGTGCTTATATAATAAAAGGCTTTTATCTTTACCACATTTCAAAATTACTACTGTAAATAACTGTTTTTTAAGAAAACGAAAGAAAATTAACATCCAGTTTGCTTTTCTGTTTTCTGTTTTGTTTTTAAAGAGTGACAATTTTTGTAATTTTGTGGACATTTTTTCTTTCAATCTTAGTTAATTGTAGGTACAGTATTTTCTCCATAGGCTGATACAGTTGCAACTGGATCAATATTTCTCAATGAAGTTTGTCTTTAATTTTCTGTTTCCCTATTTTTTTTCCTTATTGATATCCCAATAACTTCAGTTACTTTGTTCCCTTCAAATACTAGAGGTTGTATTTCTTTCCAGTTGGAATTTCTATTTCCACAACCTTTAACAAAAATAAGATGTTCCACTATTTTATCATTTGACCAAATTGCACATGTTTAGTTCTGGTATTTCTTCACTGAAAATGAGGAAATTCCTTAGTCATATTTGTTTCCTGCTGAAATTCTACCAATGTCTTCACATCTCTCATATTGAAATGCCGAGAGTAGAATGCTGCATTTTCCAAGCCAAGTGACAGAACTTCCACTAGACCAGGTTATTCAGGGCCCCATCCAGCCTTTCCTTTAACACTTCTAGGGATGGAATATCCACAACTTCTTTGGGTAGCCTGTTTCAGTGTCTTACCACTCTCACAGTAAAGACTTTCTTCCTAGTATCTAATTCAAATCTACTCTCCTTCAGATTAAAGCCATTCCCCCTTGTCCTATCACTACATGCCCTCAGCAAAAGTCCCTCTCCAGATCTCTTGAAGCCCCCTTTAGGTACTGGAAGATTACTATAATGCTTCTATCAAACCTCTTCTCCAGGCAGAAGAACAACAGCTGTCTCAGCCTGTCTTCATAAAAGAGATGCTCCACCCCTCTGATCAACTTAGTGGCTCTCTTCTGGACTTGTTCCAACAGGTCCACATCCTTCTTATGCTGGGAAACCTGAGCTGGATGCAGCATTCCAGGTGAGGTCTCACAAGAGCAGAGTACAGAGAGAGAGAATCACCTTCCTCAACCTGCTGTTTGTGTTTCTTTTATGAAGCCCAGGATGTGGTTGGCTTTCTGGGCTGCAAGTGCACACCACTGTATTGTGTTGAGCTTGTCCATGAACACCACCAAATCCTTCTCCTCAGGGCTGTTCTCATCCATTCTCTGCCCAGCCTGTACTTGTGATTGGAATTACCTCAGACATTATTGATAATATTTGTTTCATAATTTACATTTATTTTTTAAAAAAATAATCTTTGGTGAGTTTTCAGGGCCATATTCTGAATGTCCTGCTTTTAAGATAGAAATTTATAAGATTCAGGCAAAGAAAATAAGAGTGGTCTGCATTGATATTTTGAAGCCCTGTTCAATCATGTGTATGCAGCAGTTCCCTTCTTTATAGCTGAAAGAAATTAGGTGGCTCTTGTAGTTTCAGCTCAATCTATTACGTGTTGCTGTACTAGTTCAACTATGCACTGTTTTAACACAGTTTGTAATAAAACGTTTCAAAACATGTAAATCATGCAGGGAATTCTGCAAAATGAATCATCCAGACATCTCCCTCATCATCGGACATCTCAGGGGCTACACCTTACACAGCTGGAGCAGGCATGAAGCGAGAGGAGCAGAGATTCATGTGTGTGCTGGCTTGTAGAAGTAAAGAAAATGCTAAAAATGAAAGAGTATTTCACCAAATACTCATACAAACCTATAAATTGCCAGTCATGTTGACTGTTCATGCCTTTTCCTTCTTTGGTCCTGACTAACTGTATGCTGTATCATGTCAGGCAAAATGTTTCTGAAAGCTCTGTTGTCCTTATTTACACCACTGTCATCTCCATCAGCTTTTTTTTTTCTATATTATTATCATAACACTTTTCAAATGCAGAACACAAAGAGTCTCACCATCAAAGAGCCGATAGTCTAAAATAATTCAGGTCATAGATTGCTACCTGAAGCCACTGTGAACTCAATCTCAAATGCAAGCACAGCTACTAAATGTCAAAAAGACAATACAGCTTGAGGTAACAGGGTACTAGCCAAAAAGATCCAGAAAGGGACCATCTGAGTGCTGATGAAGCATGCATGGAACTCAGGCCTTAAAACTTTATTAATGAATACAGATGGCCATCACCATTGGACAACTTTATGGAGATGATAAATCTTTTGATATTCATCAGGACATACCAGCTATTCAGTGAATGCTTTTTAAAGTTAAGTAGCCTATGTTTGGTCCCATAAAGACAAAAATGTCACTTGAAGAAAAATAATTAGAAAAAACCAGCCATGTGATAATTAAGAAAGGGGTTTTATGGGACATTAATAAATTCTGGAAATTAATTAGTTGCATGGAAAGACAACTATATTATCTTTCACACCGCACACCATTATTTTTTAATTTTTTCTAAAAAGAATTCCCATTAATGCCCATATTTTCTTTTGAGATTAGTCAGAATCACACAGATACATTCTTCAGTCATCAATTTTTACAGGGTTTAGTAAAATGGGGTTTTGGGTTTTAGTTACTACCACAATTAATACAACAAAAAGCTAGAAATAAATTACATGTTGTGTGATTTTTATCTTTATTACAGCAATTATATGCCATGATGAGTTTCTGGAGTAGTTCATCTATGCTTTCTTTTTACACAAAGTTTATAGCAAAGCTGTAGTTCAAGCCTGAGTCACACAGGATGTTGTTTCCTGATAAAACTGTTCCACAATCCAGCTAGAATTAACCATAACATCTTTCTTCTGCAGCTTTATTTACTGATCAAAAGGTCCTCCAATTCTGCAGGGTAATCATTTATCTAGATGACCTCTATTAACTTCCTTCAGAAAAATCTGGATGAAGAGGATAAAAGCAGTCATCAGATTTATAAGAGTTGAAAGCTCTTTTGTTTGCAAAGGACTGTAAATATAAGAAATGTCTTTTCATTAAAAATAAAATCTCAGAAGTAAAGATGATGTTACATTTACTAAGGAAGATGTCCAGACTTAAGACTGAAAGATTTAATTTCAGTGAAATTTACTCTTAATAGAAATATATGTTCCTTTCCCTTTAAAGTTCAAAATTTGCATTTAGTTGCTAGTTACCAAATAAGAGATTCATATGGATCTTTTTATTGCCTTGTCTGTCTTGTAATAAAAAAACCACAAAAAACCCTAATATTTTATTTTACATTAACTGTCTTTTTTCATTTCCAAAGCACTAACCACCTCACCCACTCTAATCTCAATAAAGGAAAGTTATTTATTTACTGAAGGCTTATTAAACTTGTGCTTTGTTACCTTTTTCTGGGTTCCAGCTGGAACTTGTCAGTCATTATGGGCAGCCTGTTAAGTCTTATGCCTGCAGCAACTTTTAGCTATGATTTCTGAATAAAAAGAGGAGAGCAAGATACCACTGCATTATAAAGGGAATTTAACTCCTGAAATATGGGAGCACAGTATGTGTCAGCATGCCCCTTATAAACTGATTCTGTCTCCTTTAGAGAATCCTGGGCAAAATGGTTCACCACAAAGTGTATTTTGTGTGTATATGAGCTCACATTCTTTCAGTCTACATTTCTGCTCACTATTTCACCATGGAGGCAAAATATTTCAGATATGTCAATGCGTGATTCTTTATTTCAGCATCTGTGTTTGATGTTAGCTGATTATCACTGTACATCTAGAAACAACTTGGGTAATTCTCAAATTTTATCTAGCCTACTGTAAGCGTGGATGCTCTTCTATCCTCCTTTTTATTTTAGTACTTGCTTCAGTAAAACTCAGCAAGCTATTTTCTGTTATAAAGCAAAATTATGTTATAAATCAATGATATAAAAGCAAATTATGCTTGGCCACTCACAGTATGATCAGGTTCTGTGCCAATGTTGTTTGCACTTTTTTCATGTGATTTCAAGACAATATTTCCTTAGGCTCAGAAGTGAAAATGCAGTAGTACCATATGACAACATAATAGGCATGGTGTTTTGACGTTGAATTGTAAGAGAACATGCAACTTTCATTAAGGCTGGCCTGAGACTTCTTAGCCAGATGGACTGATTCTACCTTCCCCTGGATAAGGATCAAAAGTCTAACTGCTGCTGCCATGGAAAGACAAAAGGAGAAAAATTAGAACAGAAATATCAGAGAAAGAATGTTGGCGATCCCTGAAGGATAGGCTTGCTGTTATTGTACATTCATGGAAAAGGAAAAGAGGTCAACTATCATTTTCCCAGAGGACTTACTTGTCCTTTTCTCTTATTCTAGATGAAATTAATAAATCCTTTTAAATATGAAGGAATAGGTGATTTTAAATCCTCATCTTGTCTTTGGGCATCTAGCATTGTAGATTTTTCATATACTCACACATCTGACTAAGTATCTTCAGCAGTAGGATCATGTTCCCATTAAATGTACAGTACATTTATTTCCAAGAAAACAAAAAGTACTGGGGTCAGCATGAACTGTTATAGCTTAGGGCAAACTAACTTTTGCCAACTAAGAGATTATTGTGGAATTGGGCTCATTCTTATCTCCAGTTTGCAGCTCCTTTCTTCACCTGTCTCTTAATTGCCTCTGACATTCCTGGGTGACAACCCAGTATCTCTGGCATATAAGAGCTCCCCAAACTGCTACTTCCCCCCTAAAACTGGTACTCTCCTCTTTAATGAGGGGAATCATTGAACCAGTTTTCTGTAGTTCTATATGGAGTTCAATCTTAGGTTTTAATTTAGGGCATCATCTGTAAAGTTTGTTTTTAAAAAGGAAATCAATTAAATCAGCCTTGGTGAAAACATAGAAATTAGATCAAAATATTAATGTTATGACTACTTTAAGCTGCTTAAAATATAAGTAATGCACAGAACCATATAAAATGAAATGAATGAAACCAGGATTTATACAGAAATTATATTCTGATCTTTAGTTTGACTTCTAGTCTTGTTGCCTAATTCAGTAAATTCAGACATAATCAGTAATTATGTCTCCTTCATCAGGAAATACTTAATAATGCCCATATGAAAGCCAATACCTGTGTGTTCATTCAGCAGTACCACTTCTTTTTTTGACAAACCACATGAATTTTACAAATACAATATGAAACTGATGGGCTTGGTATCAGGAGCTTATTAAGCCTTTTACCTATGCATCAACTGTTACAGCTGCACCATAGGAGGAAATCTTGCAGGTCCAGGAACCACACTTCTGGTATCCCCAAACCCCCATTATTGCACTCAGAGCAATAGTCTTTAGTGTAAGGACTGGACAGGCAGCAGGAGGCTGGAGTTGGCAATGGGAGGCAGTAAGACTTGATGTCAAGACATGTATGCCCATTGAAAAATACTGCAGAGTATAACACTGCTCTTCAGAGAACGCAGACGTCTGAGAATATAGCAAGTTAATCGTCAACTGCTTGTCCACCCTCTCTCAGACTGAATTATTTTTGTGAGACACTCAAAGCAGAAGTGAAGAATATCTAGGATCCTTTTTTTTTTAGATTCTCCTTGAAAGACATGAAGATCAGGGGAGATATTATTAATCTTGCTTGTGGGTGTTCATGTGGGCTGTTTAACTGGTTTACTGTAAAATGTTTAGATAATAAATGAAACAATGAAATCCAATATGGGAATTCATCCAAAGGATGAAATGGTATGTGATGAATCCTGTTTGAATGATAAATGAACAGTTTTAATTGCCCATGATGCTTTTATTCTCTGTATTATCTCTAGTATCTATCCAGATGGAAACCAACCAAATAAATATTATCATTGCTATGAAGTACATTTTAGTCCCATTAAAACACAGCCTGAACACAAATAAAAAATATACCTTCTAACAAAAAAGAGTCATTCAGCTTGGACTGGAAAATGAAAGTTAGTCTACAAAATTTGTTTCAATTTACATGTTTTTGGAAAAAAATTCTAATCCATAAAAATTAAGAAGTTTTATTTTTGTTTTTTTGTCCTGCATATCTTCTACTTGTCTAAGTACTGTCATAATTTTGAGAGAAATTAATTTTAGGAGAAACGAATCGGAAAATGTAAGGTTGGAAAGTCATGCAGTAAAAGTCTGGGTTCTTTTATAAACTGCTTACAGATTTCTTGCAACATGATGTAACAAGTTGGATGCACTTGCTTATATTTTACCATCAAATGTGTAGTGGATCCTGGGAGAAATGGCAGGTGGGCTCACATCTGTTTCAGAGAGAAGGAGTAATCAGGAGGTTCTGTGCTGTATTGATGCCAAAATAAGCACAAAAACATGCTAATTATTGAGATTTATCTTTTGGGAGTTGATTCCTCAAGAATTAACATTCATGGCATTCCTAAGAAATTGCTTGTCTATATGTCCTTCCTTTTACTATGTTTGTTGGAAGAAGCTGGGAGGAACAATCAATGCCTGGAAAAATATCAGACTGATGATTTTTAGTTTAGTTGTGTATGGTGTTGACGTCATTCAAAGATCCAGTGAAGCTGAGCTGACCTTTGCCTGGATGAAAACAGCTGTCACATTTCTTGCCACGTTTGTGCCGTTCCAAAGCTGTCCATGACTCATTCAGCCTTTGATACATGCAAGAACTGCAAGTATATGTCATCGTGGCTGGCCTAATAGGAAAGATTTTCTGTTAGGTAGGCCAAAATACAAAGATAACTGGTGAAGTGGTTTCCAGACACAGTTTCATATCAGGTCTTTTTCATTTCATTTGAAAATCATAGAAAATAAACAATTGATTATCAACTTCCAATCTGGTTCTGTGACAAGAATGGATGGAATGAGGCACAATAGATTATGTAGAATTAGGAGATCAAACTGTTTTCCCATTATTGGCATCAGAATTGTTAATGAGAGAACAACATCCAGTCTTGATATTTACATTAAATAACAGGTATTGACACCTTAGGGTCTGTGAAAAAAAGTGGACAGAGCATTTCAGGGGTTGAAGATCATACCTCCCATACCATAATAAGCTCAAAAAAGCCCAGGTTACTTACTGAACCCTAAACAATGACACATAAATTGACTGTCCTGAGTAAGGACAGTTGAGGAAGAAAACTGATGGGGTTTAATATATTTTTTTTTTGTCTAGCATAGAAAATACATTTTATAAAACTAGTGTCTAGGGAAAAAGATAAAAACATATTCTAGCTAGAAATAAAGCAGAATTTTACAACCTTATTTTCTATTTTAGTATTGAGAGGGAAGAATGAGAATAATTAACACTTGCAAAAACAGAGTACTGGGAAGCAGAGGATCCCCTGTACTGTGACATGTTCCATTCAGACTGAGAAACAGACTGAGTAAGGAATTTTTATCCTACAAAAGTTATTAGACTCTGCAGGTATAACTGTGTGAAACTGGATGACCTATTATTTACAAGAGGTGAAATCAAATCTATTAGCTCCTCTTTACATCTGAGGTTTTGGGGACAGATATTCTTTGGGGGCTCATTTTAAAGTAGATAATAGTGAAGATCTGGTTATGAAGTTATATTTACTAGGTAAATATATTTTCCCAGAGCTCATCAAGCTATCTTTTATTCTGGATTGTTGACATACAGTGTAAGTCAATCCTAGAGAAAAGAAGCTCTGATCTGTGCTGCCCTCAAGACATAATAATATGTCACATGAGGCAGTGGAGAAACATCAGTGATTTGTTCTACATTCTGAAGTGACATTTGTTCACAGGGATAGTAGTTCTTGATTTTATATTTGAGAATGCACAAAAAATATCAAATTATACAGCTCCATACTTTGTTATTTAATAAAAACTTTATTTTACGTAGAGCTTGCTCTTCTATTTATAGTAAGAAGGAAAAAAAAAAGAGTTTTTGAAAACTTGTGTGATGCAGTTCCAGATCTGGAAGTGAATTTTGCAACTTGAGACAATCTCTAGTGTTTATTGTCAAAATGATTTATGAAATGAGTTGAAAAACACACTTTTCTTTTCTAGGCAGGGTTTCTGCAAAGAAAGATGCTGCCATGTAGTAACCCAGATGGGTCAGCTTTCCCATCAATTGCATATTGACCTATTTATTGAATTTCAGCAACTTACTATTTAAATATTACCAGGGCATTTAGTTATCAAGGGTTAACTTAATTTTTTAAAATTAATAATACTAAATGTTTCATAGCATGTTTAGCAGCCTCCAAGTGATGTCCTTTGATTACCTAGCCAGTCATTAAACTCTTTTCAAATTTGAAATGCGTGACAAACACTAAAATATCGGGTTACAGCAGACATGCAAGTTAATGTATTTCTTCCTGTGATCATATATTATGGTCAGAGGAAAAAAAAAGTGATTCCATTTCAAGATTATTTTCTTCAAGCAGAATGGTTTTAGTCATGGGATCAATACTTTTATAGTGTCTAGCTTCTCAGAAATGGATCTCCAGTTTGAAAGCTAAACAATCAATTAATTGAAGAATTAATGAGTATTTCCTATGCACTTGTTAAATGACGGCTATAACATAAACAGTAGAAACCCTGCCATGACATCTTAAAATTTTCCTCCAGTAGTTTTCCATTTAAGATGTCCAGTATGTACTAAAAATGTACATTACCAGGGCCTTGAATTCATGTAGAAGCTGTGTCATGGTGCTGCCTATTATCAACTGAGCAATGTTATTAAGTCATTAAGAAAACAACATTTTTAGGAGTATGTTTTGATATAACTGAGCAACCCTACTAAAGTCATCAAGAAAGGAAGATCAAATAAAGAAGTTTATTTATGTAAAAAATGTACATTTGAGCTTATTTTACTTTTTTTTCTGTTGGAAATAATGTGTTATACAAGATTTTTACTAATGTCTCGAGAGGTGCAGCTTCATATGATGCTGACTTGCATTTGCTCATGCTGTTAGTCATGGAGCCCTAAAAACAAAATATTCATTACTCTGGACCACATTCAGGTCCAACAATTATGGCATTGTGCCTCCAACTGAACTCAGTGTCAAATGTTTACTAGGATTGTGGAATAATAAAATATAAAAATAATAAATATAAAAGTCTGGGTTTTTTAGTTTTTTTGTTTATTTGTTTTAATTGGGAATATTGAACAGGGCAAAGATAAAGCTGTAGTCAGATAAGACTACCAAATAAAAAGAGAAACATTATTCTTGGTTTTATATGACTTAATATGAAATATTTCATAAATAGAGTACACAAGTTTAAAAAGACACGGTGCTGAATAAGAAATGAAAAATGGAACTTGAAACAAATAATGAATATTCTCTTTTTCAACCTTCAGTATGGATGGCACCTACTTTGCTTTCTAAAGGATATAAAACCAGCCTATAAACATTATTTCGTATTGAAAATAACTATTCATAAATTTACTTTGCTTAATCCAGGGATCTCAAGTGGCAACAGTGAAGATGATGGTCTTGCTTAAGTCAGGTACATGAACACTTTGTGCTATGCAAATATTAATCCATAGTACATTTAAATCTGCATCGGTTTCTTCTTATACCTAGAGTTTAGATTGTAACTGGTAGTGGAACTAGAACTTTACTATATTTAACATTTTTCCAATCAAAGAATTTAAAATTAAATTTGGATAGTGATTAATTTATCAGGTGTTTAGACTAGTGTCTTGGGTATTCCAAACGTAGATTCAAGACTTCAATAAGGAGTGTACTTCTACATTTTCACTATACTGTAAACTATCAAGAATTGTATGATGTTCATTCTTTTTCGTCATATAACTTCAGCTTTTAGGAACAGCTTCTCTTCCTGTTTTAACTGAACCCTATTTGGGGTAATTCTGTGTTTACATAACAAATACTGAAATGTAGACCCTCAGTATCCAACCTAACTGTAGTGAGAACAGTGTGATCTCCAGATTTCCAGCTGGCTGGGTTTATGAAGAGCTGTATAATGCTCGACACCATGGCAGCAATCACAAAACACATACGGAGTCTGATGAAAATTTAATTTTCATGAACAGAATTTGTTTTTTATCATTGTTTAAAGGTGTTGTGAATGTTGTAGGTGGAATATAAATACTCATTGCTAATTATTTTTTCTTTTACCAGCTTGTTCACTTTCAACTAGCCAGTAGAGTCAAATGCAAGAGGCATTTGTTTGTGAACACTTCTTCATAACAAGCGAATGTTATGTGCTCCTTCAGCATTTTCTCTGAACTATAATTTGATGCAGAAAGGTATAACAAAGGATGAAGTTATTCAAAAGCTTAATTATAGTATTTCAGACTGCAAAAATATTAACTTTTAATAATTGCCTTCTTGTAAAGATTTTTCTAGAAGGCTGAAAAATCAGAACTGGAAATACATAGTCCAATGATTTTTTACTACCATTCTACAGTATTTTTTTACCAGTGGTTATTCAGTTTAAAGCACAAGGTAAAATACCAGTAAAACTACACTACACACTGAGCAATTTTTCATCCGTGATGTCCCTTTAATACCAAGTGATCACCAGAGTTTCAAAACTTGATCTGAAATTTATATTTTCAGTAAAAGTTTAGATTGTATGTGTTGTAATGGTACTACAGGCAACCTGAAAAAAAATTTGTGGAAAGTATGTTTAAATTGTTTTTATAATATTCAAAATACGTGAAATATGGAAAATACTTCTGCAAAAATAAAATGTATTCACTAATTGTTTTGTTACATGAAAAAGAAAAGGAAAAATATTATAGGTGGTCCTAAGTCCAATATGGTTCTATACTTCCCTAAGTGAGTGTGTTAGCTGTTGAGGTCACATATTTTTCCCCTTACTGCTCTACAAGGCTGGTAGCATGCACTTTTCCCATACTTTTCTCTAAGTGGCTAAGGCCCTTACTTGTTTAGAAAATGGGATTAAACATGGGCTTTCCTACTGTGGATAAATAGCCTGGTCAGCAGGTTGCTTATGTTGAAAGCAAATGAACCAACCAGTCAAGCCAGGAATTGCTACAGCTTTTGTTTCTCTCTATTTCTGAGTGTCTGTGAGTTCCAGACATGCTGAAGACAATTTGCACATCCCCACCAGACCGTCTCTTGTGAGAACTCAGACACATCTGTTACGTCAGTGTTTAGAGGTGATTCCACCTATGTTCAGATGCTTAATTTTTAATAACTAGGGTATGACCAGGTATCAAATGGATTTCAGCATAATTAATATCTCTCAGGTACCAGCAGGTTTTCACCTTGCTTAACATATAAAGAATTTAGCTTAATGATGCTTTGGCATGGGCTTTCTTTCATCTTTATTTATAATAAGATAAGGGTTCATCTAAAAGCTCTTACTTTACTTTCCACATATGGCCATATCAAGATGCAGCATTAAGGGGGGCTTATATATTTAAGCATTGAAAAAGGAAAAGGTTCTGAATAATTTATAAAGGTGAGCTACAAATAAGAAACTAAAATACCAGAATAATAAAATAAGCACATGGGGACTAAATTGCTCAGCAGCTGGTGATGAAATATGTAGCCCTTCACCTATGATGTCTACCATCTCTCTTACCTGGTAAATATATTTGTGTAATCTCTCTGAAATTTACTATCCAAAGTCATTATCAGTTATTTCTGTAAAAGGCTATTAAAACCCCCTTTTACTTGTTAAAAAAAAAAAAAATCAGTTTCCTATTCAGAAGGCATAAATTGTCAGAATACTTGTTAACAGCCTTGTTTCACGTCTTCAGTTCACTTCAGAAATGAAAGCCTAGGATTCTCCTATAAACAGAAAATGTCTATAATCCACCAGGGTATAATGAAGCAAATGATTACTTTTGAAACACCTACCTTGCTTGTCAGCCCCTAAGCACTTTAACAAAGCACTCTGAGTCATTCTTATAAAGAGGTGGTGTGACAGAAGAAATGAGCCACAGGTTGGAGATCCTCGGGCAAACGCAGCCCAGTGCATATGGTACATCATTACCAGTCTGATTTTAATGAAGTTTTAGAGCCTTAAATTTCACATCACAGTTGGTGCTCATATGCATTTTACTATTATTGCCTTTCATTTGCCAAGTAAAGATAATTGATGATCTTTACTTAGAGAATTTGTAGATTTTGGAGCTGTCTATTTTTAAGTAGGGTTTCTGCTCTTTTTTCTTTATGTGTGCATGCTTCCCTTTATGCTGATTTTATCGGGTCTAATGATATTTTTTTAATGTTTTTAAAATAGAATCTGAAGAAGATAAAGTTCTTTATGCAACTAAGCAAAATTTTTTTAACATCTTCACTGACATGAATGAACTTCTTTATGTCAAAAGGTTACACTAACCTTGAGAAAGAACGGAAGAACAGGGTTCTTACTGAGTATGCCTTCAGTAAAATCATGCAGAGTCTAACCATGCAGAGGTTATCACTTGGCAAAGAGATTGCACTAAAAGAAAGGGAGGAGCTCTTGAATAATATTTCATGCTCTTTATTAAAAAAAAGAAAATATTGACAAATAAAGAAATGAACAAGAGAGAAAAAAAGTTGAACAGAAATAAATAGAAAAGAACCAAAAACTTTGAAAGAAATGGGAAAACCAGTTAAAGAAAAGGAACAAATAATAATAAGAAGAAGAATTCACAAAGAATCTCTTGTAGAGAGATATGTTAAAATGACTACGGTATAACATCACATCCATCTTTTGCTTGCTCTGTTTTTATGAGTGATCTTCCATGCCCGATTCAGAAGCTTCCTGGGTTCTTAGCACTTCTCAGACTCAGGATCAACAGTCATAGCTGGTCTAGTGTTCTTTGCTAAAGTAAGTTTTTAGATTGTTACCATTACACTTACAACAACAGTATTTGTGAGAATATAGCTAACAGCTAAGAATTCTGAATTAATATAATCATTTTGCCAGCTTTGACAATTTTCTCTATCCTAAGTCAACTAATTCCAGGTTCTATGCTCCATGAAATAAATGTGTAACTATGATAAATACACATTTTAAAATCCCCTTTAAATACTAAAAAGCCTGAGCACAGAGTATAGCAGAGTATAGCACTCACTGCAGCGTTTTGGTGTATGTTGGATATTCTGAATTGCATTTCAAAGCTGTCTCTTTTTTTGTATTAGTAATAGATTAAAGAAAATAAAAACATTTTACTATAAAAGCATTATCAACATGTAGCTGATTGTATTTTTAGATCAGACATAGCGGGCTCGATTCTGAATGATAAGGTTCTGAAGGGATATAAAGAAGATACCAGCAGAGGCAGCTAAGTCACCCAGCTTACCCTTGAGAGTTTTTCTGTAATAATCACTTTCCCTTGGTTGTTACTGGTCTTCCACTTCTCTTTGGTCTTGTTCCTCAGACTTCAACAGTAGCATGTTGTAATATGAGCGTCACCGCAATTTTCCACTTTCCTTGTCTCCCACAGTATTCAACAAGTACTTGTTGATAGTGACTTGGTTCTCCTACATAGCTTTGAAGCTCTTCCTCAGTCCTATTCTGGAATTATGAAATAAAAACTCTTCAGAGATTTTAATCTTCCTGTTCTTATAGGGTACTGACTGGGCAAATATTTCCTGAAGGTTTTGTAAATCCTCTAGCTTGAAAAAATGTCTCCTGACTGTTCTACCATTTCAAAGCTGAACCACACTCACAATATTCACCTAATTTTGCAATAAAGTATACAGTTCCTGTACAGGAGAAAACATTTCTTACTTATATTGCCATAAAAAAAATCAAGTTAATTTTATTATTTATATATATATTTTTTTTTTATTTGAAGTGAAAGTTCAGAATGCCTCTGGAAATAGGGTACTTTAGTATGCAGTCCAAAAAATACATATCCATTAATTTTATCGCAACTGTGGAACTCAGTGCAGGCTTAGGATAATCTAAAATAGAAACCCTTTGTTTTGTTTGTTTCTTTTCTTCTCATCTCTTTGGTAAACTAGCTAAAATGTTACATTTATTTAGGCTGAATTCTGCACTGAAAAGATGGTTTAATCACGCATTGCATTGCTTAATGTTGCTCTAGGAAGGGTAACTATATTGATTCAACTTCGGAATAGTCAAGATTGTTGTTCAACTGAAGCATAAAAAAAAATGGGTGGCCCTTTCAAAAGCAGGGGAAAGGGGGATCCCTAGTTACAGGAGATTTTATTGTTTCTGTTGATGATCACACAGGAAAGAGGATATTGAAACTGAAGCTGCTTGCCCAGATTAGCCCAATGTTCACATTTTTACATTAAGTCTGAGATAATTTATGCTGTGGCACAGAAATATAGTGGAGGAATTGGACCAAAGTATCATAAAAGAGTTGGAATATATCTATATTAACCTCAGACCATACTAAATTAAAAGAAAGCAGCTTACATTATGATGATGAACCACCCTCGTTAGAGAAATATGTGATAAAGGTCTTTGCAGAAAGATTTTTGCAAAACTTGTGTCTGAAAGAGACGCATAATCCATTGAAATGATGCAGTGAGTAAAAATTCTGCACCTTGGTGAGGTTAAGGACTATGGCTGCTAATATGTACATATTCAGGAGACCACACATTAGAGGGACTATAGGAGAGGAGACATTGAGAGTAATGCATCACAATGGCCAGAAACACCAGCTAATTTCCTACCTGACATCAGCAGTATTAACACAATTGTGTACGGGACAAAAAGCAGTAAAAATTCTCTAGACTAGAGGGAAGAGACTGTTAGCCACCTTTCATGCAGAGTAGCAGCTGTTAGTACTTCAGCTTGTAAAAATGGTATATATCTTCTCCATTAATAATAAATTAATGTGTACTTAACAAAGCAAGGCTGGAAGGAAGTGAAAATAGATAATACAGCATGAAGAGGAAAAGGAAGAAGGAATAGAGTCTAATCGTTTTCTTCAGCTATATCATGGACAAAGAAGCCAGGACTCAATTTCTTCAGAGGTGCATATTGAAAGGATAGTGGGTACAAGTTGAAGCAAGGGATATTCCAATTAGGTTAAATTAACAAATTGTCTATAATGAAAATCACCAAATTATAGGACAGGTCACTCAGACAGTATATGGTTGCTCCATCTTGGCATGCACTTGGGTTACAACAAGCACATGCAGTAGTGGATGTAAAGTGACAGGAAAACTGCATGACAGAAAAAAACTTGGGAGTGCTGGTCAACAAATGACTGAACATCAGTCAGCATGTACTCAGGCGGCCCAGAAGGCCAATGGCTTGCATCAGAAATAGTGTGGTCAGCAGAAATGGAATAGTAATTTTCCTCCTGTATGCAGCACAGGTGAGGTCTCATGCTCATTTCAAAGAAAGGAAACAAAGCTGGAGAAGGGTCTGGAGCACAAGTTTAATGAGGAATGGCTGAGGGAGCTGGGGTTGTTAAGCCTGGAGAAAATGAGAAAAAAACTACCTGAAAGGAGGTTGTAGCCGAGTGGGGGTCGATCTCTCTCTCTCCCAAGCAACAAGCGACATGACAACAGGTAACAGCCTCAAGTTGCATCAGGGAGATTTAGATTCGATATTAGGAACAATTTCCTCACTGGAAGGGTGATCAAACATCAGTCAGGCTGCCCAGGGAAGTGGATGAGTCACCATCCCAGGAGGTCTGTAAAAAATGCGTGGATATGGCACTTAGGGACATGGTTTAGTAGTGTACTTGATAGTGTTATGATAACAGTTGGACTTGATGATCTTAAAGGTCTTTTTAAACCTAAACAGTTCCATGATTCTGTCATTCTGGGTTCAGAGAGTTTCCAGACAGGGTCCCAAGACACCTGAAATAGCTCTTATGTTTGTCAGTAATTCTACCACTTTCATCAGGATCTTGAGCCAGCTATCTCCAGAGGAGATTCAACCTACAGATCTCTTATTTAGACAAACATTGAGGCTTTCACGTTAAGAACTAAAACAGTTTGTCAAAAAACATTAGTGTGTCAGCTAAATACACTGTGCAGGGAGACACTCATCAAACTCCAAATTTGGATTAGGCAGCTCAGAGGTGTAAACACATGGTAACAGAACTGGACCACTAGACTTGTGCTCTGGGTGAAATTTTTAACCCTGATTCCCAGAGAGAAGACTCATGCAGTGACCCACTTCCCAATTATCCCTGTATCTCTGGCTATGACTTACTACAAGGATGACTCATGGACCTGCAGAGAAAATATTTACTGAACAGTCTGCCAGCAGAGGATGAGGTAGGCAGAAAGGAAAGAACCATGTGAAACAGAGATCAGTGTAATTGAATTCCATTTGCTTAGTGATCCTGCACAACTCTGCTCTGTGCAGATATTTTTCTTTAAATATATTAACCATAGAAAAGCTGAAAGAAAACTTGTCAGTGTCTAAAATTATCTTTAAATAGAATAAAACCAGAAAGACAATACTTCAGGTTAGTTCAAATAGAAGGCAAATTAAATCCCAGGCAGATAGTCACCCAAGGTTGTCCCTATGGCTAGCAGCTAATGGGTAGGTAGCCAGAGGCTATCTGCAAGTCTACAGGACAAAATAAGCTAATTCCCCACAACATTTTTGTGGTGGAATATGTGCTTCATAGACTAACTCTTCAGCTATACCCTCTGGTGTGGTGTCAGCATATAAGACTTGGAGTTCACCAACTGCAGCAAGCAGTTTATATCCTACCTTTCTAGTAAGTTCCTCCCCAGTCTTGAAATGCAGCTGGCAGAAAAGCATGGGGGAGTCAGAATTTCTGTTGCTTTGTGCTTACAGACAATACTCTTTTATTCTTCAAATAAATACATTACATTAAACAATCTAATTACAAGAGAAACATCTGGGGCAATTTCTTCAGGTTCCACCTGTGGTCGTGGTTTCAGTAAAAAGACATTTTTCAGTATGGAAACCTGCAGGTAAAATAGTGGCACTCACAGAATTACTAAGGATGTGGAAAGATCACTCTTCACCTCCTACTCTGGGGCAGTAGGTTAGTCCTGTATTGCTGGTAGGGGTGCACCGTTTCACATAAAATTTACCTTAGATGGTCCTGAAAATGTTGGTGTATTCGTGCATCACTGAAAGAAAATATTTGCTTGCATCCTGGAATTATTAACGACATTAATTGGATTCTGTTTCCAGGTTAATTTACCCGTGTCTCTCAGAAGAGATAATTATCTAGGGCATGACACTAGCATTGTTGTATTATTTCCAATTTCTCAGCTAAATGTTGCTGAGCTGTTTCAGGAATCTTCCAACAGTTTGCATCTGGGACCTTATGTATGAGAAAACCAATACAACCTGTTGTTTATTTGACAAGTTCGGTCCTGTGTAGGGCTTAGTTTCTTAACTATCTTAACCTGTCCACACTGTAAAAAACTGCCATAATGCCTTCTTAATGGGTTCACTTTTTCTTGTAAACTTTCTGCACGGATTATGAAACTTGGAGGTAATCCAAATGGAAAGTTGCCATGCCTAGACCCAGACTGTAGGGTGTTAGTAGAAGGTAAAAACTGTACAAAACTCTGCATTTTGTATTTTTATAGTACTTGCTTCTCTATACTGGTGATTCTGAAATATGAGACTAATACATCAGGAACTGATACTAAACTGCACCTTAATTAATACAGCCACAGAAGATACCAAAACATGCATTAAAGGATTGTCTACAAAACTGGAGATTTTCAGTTCAGTGGAAGATTTCAAGGTTTTATTTAATGTCCAGGCTCTCTTTGATGGCAGTGAATCATACCTCTCTTTCCATAATTAGGTGTCCAAATTTGAAATTAGCTTTTCTAGCTCACTAGGAGAGCTTGAAATACTGGTAAATCAGGATTGATGTGGTGAGGGGGGCAATTTTGACACTGGTGCACATCAATGGTTACCTACTGGTATAAACACTGAAACTGTACAACAAGTTTCAAGCCACATGTGATTTCCAGAAAAACATCACAAGGACAAGTTTATGGCTGAGATCACCAGAACTGTATTGTGCCCATAAATATGATACATTAGACAATAGTCCTTGATAATGAATAATGACAGCTCTTTAATGATAGTTTTTCATTATCTCCTACTTGCAGTACAGAGTATTTTCTCCTGCTCAATTGAATGTTTGGTCCCTGGTTTGTGTCAGCTTTTCCCATGATCCCCATACAGACTACCAATATACATAATTTATTTATGTCCCTGTGAAATGTTGGTTGGATCCCCAATGGAGATCTTAGGAAAGTCACCTGAAACTGGGATGAGGAAGGCACCAGTGGAAAAATCCACCTGTATAGATACACAGTTCAAGGTTAAACTGCTTAATTAAATATTAAGATTCACAGTTATATTAAGATGCATGGTTCAAAATTAATTTAAGACAATATTAGACTTTGGAATTTATTTTTTGAAAGCTCCTTCAAACTGAGGAAAAACATTTTATTACAGCTTCCAATTCCTCCTACATTTGATTCACTTTCCTTTCTCAAATTATAGAACAGCAAGAGAACCACACAGGCAGCAATTATCCTCTGAGATTTTATATCACATTCTTATTGAAAACAGTATAGAAAATGAGTCAGGAAACATGTCTTTGACAGCATTGTTTCTAAAAATCACAAAATTACTGTCAAACATATTTCAGTAAGCAGTAAATGAACCCTGCTTGCACCATAAATCATTAATGTTTAATCACCAGCCAATGCCTCACTAAGCTCACTGGCACGGAAACTCGAAGATACTCAAAGGATAGTTCTAGCAAATCTGGCATGCATGGTTGGCTTGTGTGCTTAATTACTGTTTATGCATTGGCAGTATCCAAGCAGTTGTATGTAATAAATAGAACACTGTCACACTGTCCAGATGGTTTTAGATTCAGGGCCTAGGGAGTATGTTTGAAGATTACAGGCCTGATTTACTAACAATTCACACCAGCTCAATTGCTGAAAATCATGCTAATAGCATACGTTTCAGCAATTTAATCAATGCAAAAATAAATACACTATTAATGATTATTTAAAAAAAAACCCCTTTATATTCTAATTAGCCACTCTTCAGAAGAGATACAATAATTTTATTTTTATTTGAGACTTTCAGCAGCTTTATTTCTTCAGTGTCTGGTAGATTTGAGAGAAATGGTTTCTTTCACGCAGAACAAAAGAGTGTCCAGCAGAGATAATCCAAGCTATCTTTGAAAATTATAGTTTAGGTATTACAATCAGTATGGGTGCCTTAGTGTGGTGATCTGCCTTAATAAATGTACACTGTCAAGAATTAGAGGCAGAATTACGTCATCAAATTAAAAATTGAATCATTAATTCAGTCCTTACCTACGTACAAATAAGAAGCCAAATTACGCTATCACTTTCAAGCTGTCAAAAAAAAAATCAGAAAAGAAGTTTATGAAGAACTACTGTCTTTTTCATCCCAAAACTCGATTTGACCCAGATTAGTGAAATTGCTTAAACTAGATTTCCTTTGGGGAATAAGAGAGAGGAGAGAGAAAGAAAGAGATAAATTCGGAGGAAAGAAAGATGATTTAGAGAGAAGATGTACTTTTACTTAATAAATTAATGTTTAAAAGTCCTTCCATTAACCAAGAATATGGGCAACTTAAAATCAAGTTTTCATCTCTCTGAGAGTATATGAAGCAAACTCTTACTTTTCACAAGAATGTCCTATTTTTAAGATTATATAGGACAGTCAGTCAGGACAGAAATGAGAACAGCAGTGGACTTTAACCCCTCCACATAGACTGGAAATGACGTGTGATTTCTTTGCAGGGTTTTAAAAAAAAAGTATGATAGCAGGTAATTGAACAGAGTAAGAGAGATTAAACCAAAAAGACAGATAAAAAGGGTAAGAGTAATGAGGGTAATGAGGATAAAATCCACTACTGTCAATCTATTAAATTATCTTGGTAAATGGATTATATTTTAAAGTTTGTTTTTGATTCCAAATAAAGCACTCTAGAAACTAAAACATAGACCATATTTGGTAACCACCAGTCACATTTCATTGTGTTTCAAACTATCCATGATGAAGATGCTGTTCTGTAGCTTCCTTTTCAGCATAAAAAAACCCCCAAACAAACTACCTGAAGTATTTCAGTATTATATCCAAAACAGGATTTATGGTTTACAGACAGCTACTCCTAGGGTGCAGTTCAGTTCATGTTAGAAGAGATATATGAAATAAATTGGTGAATAACTGCATCTCCACTGGCTGCAAAAGGGCTCTAGTGAAGTAGTTCAGCTGGGGAGAGGTATAGGCTTATCAGCCAGTGTGCTGGTTTTAACACCAGCAGGGAAATTAAATGCCAGATATGCCACTCCCCTTTCCCTGTCCCTTTCAGTAAGGAAGGGACAATAAATAAGACATTTTGAGTTGAAACAGCAATGTACTAAAAGCACAACAACAATTTATTAAAAGCACAACAACAGTAATATGGTGAGGAAAGGTCCAGAGATTTAATATTCCCTCCCCCAGCTGAAAACCAATGGAAAAGAAAGACAAACCAGCCCCAGAAGCTAGTTCATCCAGATAGGGTTAGTGTAGCCACTGGCCAAGCTCAGTTCCCACTGCTTCCTCTGCTGCCTCCAACTCTTCCCCGTGTTGTGCACAGGAGGTGGGGAGTGGGGGGAAAGAAAAGGTCTCTGCCGGGGTGAGAACCCCACACTGCCGGGCTCCATGCTCAGACGGTCTGGAGCTGTCTGCTTCAGTACCCTGAGTCCGTACTCACACTCCAGAGGAAAATGAAAGGGAGAGCCAGTGGGCAGCAGAAGGGACCAAGTCTGATGGGGTGTTAAGAGGACAATCCACTTTGCTTTGGCAAGTGAGGAAAGATGGTGCACTTTCCCTTCTGCTCCTCAGCATTTCCTGCCAAAACCATGCCCCCAGTGCCAGCACAGGTGCTATGGAGTAAACAGTCTGTGTTTTAGTCACACACACAGACTAAAAATTTCACCATCTTTCTCTGTAACCAGGATACCTAGGAGCCTTCTCTTGTTTTTATTTGTATTAATGCTGCACCGGTTGTGTTCTGCTACTGACTATGGGCAACTGGATTTCAAAATGGAGTAATACCTACATCATTTTAGAATCTTGATACAGAAACTGTATTCAAAAGCCTCCTTACACATTAGACTTAGTGGGTATTTTCAAGTCATCATGGAAAATGAAATAATATATATTACTTGTATTCAGTGCGTCATCTTGATTAGATATAATTAGGTAGCTAAATGTAGGAGTTTCCTAGGTGGTCATAGAAGTTCATGTCTCTTTTTCTAGACTGTATAGGACATACCTACCTAAGTACGTACCACTCTTCATTTGTATGGTACGACAGTGCAGAGTTCAGTCCCCAGGTGTTTCAGTCATTTAGTCATTCTGCATTGTTCTAAATTATCTGTTTACATCATTTAAGGTCAGAGCAAGAGCTAGAGAGAAGTCTAACTGGAAGTCTTCAAGCATTATTATTTATTTAAATAATAACACTTTCTTTAAAAGTGTTTTTGAGATACTGTCTGTAGTCAGAGGATTTATCATGGGTATTATCAAGACTTTGTTTTAGATCAATGTGGAAAATGAAATCCAAGGATTCAAAACTCAGAAGAAATCTTTCACATTTTTAGTAGACTAAAATGGAAAACAAGAATCAAATTTAGGAGCAGCCTCTCTCTAAAGTCAGTAATTGAGATATTTCCAAAATCTGATGAGCATAGCACTTGCCAAGCTGATAATAAATTAAACATTCACCTTTTTTTTTTTTTAACTGAGAGTTTTTAGGCAAATTTTGGATCAGGATCTGGGCCAGCATGTTGGTGCCCTTACTATATGTCCCATATTCTTCACTTACACCCTGAGATATATTTCTGTAAAAAAACAAGTCATATCTGTCACAAAAAAAAGCATAAATATGATAATATCCCTCTTGTTTGTATTCCCAAATTGTCAGAATTTTAACAATAATTACTTCTCTTACGTGATGCAGAAAGAGTAGAGATTCTCTGTGTTGATCACACAGACCATTACTTATTTTAAATGAAACAAGTTAGATTATCTAATTGTAACTGTTACTACAGATTTTGAAGACCCTTTTTTGAGAGACACAGATACAATTCAACTGTCTCCACTTTAGACAAACTCTTGCATCCAGTATTCAGCCAGTGAATGGGATTTGTGGTCCAAATTCTTGAATATATTACCTTTAAAGACCTCCCTTTTCTTCATGTTGTTTACAGTTAAGAAATTGTTTGTATCAGTTCAGAAACTGTTTGTCTATTCTTACTGAGATTTTCACTGTTTAGTGATTCAATTAAGAGACAGAAATTTACCTAGTCTTTCCCTTTTATGGAAAATATAATTATGTGGATAACCCCTTTGAAAATTTATTTATTAAAAAATTTTAATGATCTGTCTACAAGATTTCTTTCATGCAATCTGCTATGACAAAACTGTGGACAAGTTTCATGCCAGGTAAGTGTGATCATTTTCTGGGATTTGAAGCCTATTATAACACAGGTTGGCATAATATATGTTGGCATAGCATGATTGTTCTTCTAGACAACGTAGTATTTACTTTCTCCAGGTCCATGTTCATCTTAATTTATAGGAAAGGAGATGGGTCTGCTCTCATTTACAAAACAGTAGAGCAACAACCCCAAAACTGGAGAAACTCATCCAGATTTAAAATGTAAAAAGAACAAAATTTGCCTGTTGACATATTTTAATAGCAATAGGTTCAATTTTCCAACAGGTTTATCAAGTCAGTAATTTTTCTTGAGTGCTGGAGTAATTCCAGTGACATATTCTTGTCCTTGTCCTCTTTATGTACCTTTGCACTTTTATTTGCATAACTATTGCATCCTGATGATCAATCAAGATAATAATCTATGAACAATTTGCTGTTTTCTTTTTCCAGGAAAATACACTTTAACTTGATTAATTCACTTTCATTTCAGGTAAAAAAAATACCTCTGTTGGTACATTTTAAAATCCTGAAGCTAACACTTTTGAAGATTCTAGCTTACATGAGGATATTCCACTATATTTTGGTCTCAGACTCATAGGTTTTCCTTTACGAATCCTACACAAATTTATACCAGCGCAATCATCAGAAAGAAGAACTTTCCAATTCTCTCACTTTCCATTTGCTCTGAATGATGAAAGACCAGCTGACAGATCTGATAAAACAAAGAGAGGGGAAAAGAATATGAGAGGCAAAATGGAAGCAGGCAGGGTATTGGGGAAGAAAGCAAAAAGAGTTTTGAGGTACTGACTCTACATGAAGAATGGAATTGAAGGGTGGGAACTTGATGACCCCCTGGCAAAAGGAGTTACGAAATAGCATAAATATGAATAAATGGTCAGTGATGTGGTTACATAGAATCATCATGGACTTGGAAAAAGGGACCAAATTAAAGGAGAATAGGCAACTTAAATTCCAAATATCAAGTTATGCAAGGTCAGGTCTACATGCGTGATGGAACTGAGCTAAAGCACAGCTGAGTTAACATCAGCTCATTGCAGTCGTGAAAGCAGAGTAATGGAGGCATAAGACCACTTTGACTATGAACTATACTTTTTTCCTTTCTGTATTGGAAATAACTTGGTTCTCATTGCCCCTGGCAGTTCTTTACTTTCCTATGTTTAATGTGCAAGTGGGACTAAAGACATTGTTACAAAAATACTGTTTTTTAGGAAAGTACAAATTTATTAAAAATATTCTTATTAAATATACATCATGAAAGGAAAGACCAATGAGGTAGGTAGCAGAGGAAAAGGATACAAGTCTTAAAAGTTAATTGTCTGCAGCAGTTCAACTAGATTTCACTTTAGCTGAAAAGGGATTTTCTCTCTTGGCTGGATTTTCAAAGTGCAACCATGTATAGAGATTCTTAGACTACAGTACTATTCCTCTTCTCAGGCACAAGCTACTGAAAAGCAGTACTTAAAGATGCTATGAAATGTATTTACTTAAAGGATCAGTCTAGAAGTTGTCATCTCTTTACATTCTTATCTTACGTTTTGATAAGTTGTATCACAAGTCCAATATATTCTCGTTTCCATGTAACACTGTGCTTTTATATCCAAGTGAGACTGGTGAGATAGCTGTATAAAGGTCATCAGGAAGACATAATGGGAAAATATATTTCTGGCTCTTCTTTTGGATATATAGAACAGTTTTATTTAGCTGAAAAATAAAGATTTAAAATTGTAATACTAGAAAAAAGTATCATCTTTTTGTGATTAATGGTTGTATAGTAATATGCTCAAGAAAAGATGTAGATCATATGCTATTCTTCAACTAGCAGCATTATTAAGTAATGACCTACAAATATTGACATTTTTAAGATATAAAAGGACATTCTTGCACCACAAACTGAAGTTGTGCATTTATCTCCTTTCACTCTCTTCAAATAAAGTGGTATCACCCAAATGGCTATCTATTGCAAAGTCTATAAATGCTGCAATAACAAAGTTAATAGGATAATTCCAAGTTGTCATTCTGAAATACTGATTAAAGCAATTGTTAAATTGAAATGGTTATGCCTGTTTATAGGGCATAAATTTGAAGACAATTCTACATAAACACATTAAGAACTGTACTTCAGTGGCATTATAGCCTTCCAAAGATCTGAAAACTGGTAACTAGTAACTGATAGATAAATTTAACATTACTCAGACTCACAGAAACAAATTAAAGTGAAATAAAAATATAAAATCTCATCTCCTCTGAGCCTCTGAGTTTTTAGCACATGTATTGCTTTTGAACAACTGGAACTTGTTCATAAACTTTGTGCAGAAACATATTTTTATGGTCCTGGGGTAAGAAAGACATGATAAGCAAATAAGTGAGACAGGGAAATGACCTGCTTTATCAAACTAGTGAAATGAAAAACTAGTATGAAATCAAAACTAGCCTGAATGGAAAAGAGGCATTAGGGCTTGAATTCCTGACTCTCAAGATATGACATAACAGACATTTTGATTTCCAGTACTTAAAATTTATGCAGCTAAATCAATGAGACAGGCCAAGACTGAACATAGGAACTGCAGCAGTGGTTGTGTATGTTCAAATCTCTTTTATTACATAGCTTACACTCTAACAAGTGTAATTTTTTTTTCATTGTATAACATGATGTTTTCTCCTCTCAGATCACTCTATCAGATAAATGGAAATTCACTGATGGACAGATGATAATTCATAGTCTGCTTCTTTAGATATTGAATTCTGGTGCTACTAGGTTGCTTCTCCTTTCCTACTGTAGCTTGTAAATGCAGAGAATAACTCTCATATCACAGGCTGTGGCTGTCCCAATTAAACTAGCATGGAAGCAAAAGCTTTAGGATGTCCTTTCTTTCTGAAAAATAAACATCAAGCTGTGATTGCCTGAGTCACAATTTGGTTTCTGTTATGTTATTTGGAATGTTTGGTGAACTGTGCAGTGCCTTATTCCGAGCTCACCATGTACATTATTTACTCTTAAGTTAAATTGCTGCTATGCACTGGGCCTGCAACACTCATGGCTTTCAAATCTGATTATAGCAGAATATTTTAATTCTAAACTCTATGGGAATATAATGAGAAAATGGTGCAGAAAGAGGGCAGTCATGGCTGCCTGCATTGGTAACAGGCAAACATACTGTGCATTGTGCATAAGCTTAAATTTTAAAAGTGTCCTCCAGGAGTACATCCTCTCGTGCCCATGAAACTGTCCTTTACTAGTGTGAAGAATAGAAAAAAGGCTCAAATTTGATTATTCAGTACAAAGGACAAGTTCGCAGAACTATTTACGCCCACAAACATCACATTTAAATATGACCTGAAAATATTGCAAACAGAAATTTTATATTTTTTCCACAAATCATCAATAAATTATAAGAATAATTCAGGCCGATGCTAAAACTATGTGTCATGGTTCATCTCTATCAAATAATTTTCCTATTTCTAAGCATTTTTAAAATTTATTTGGTGTTTTTAAACTTAGTTTAGGAAACATTTTATTTTTTGATAGTGTTTCTATTTTCAGTGAAAATACTATACAAATTGTCATTAAATGCACTTAACAACCACCTCCATAATTTCATTAAAAAATATATATTGAGTTTATTATTCACTTACTGGCCATAAAAACATAGTTTAGAGACAATTTACTTATGTTCCTTTAATTCTACAGTTAATGCATCCTATTCCACTTTTGGCATTCTTTAGTTTCTGGTAACTGTCATAAAGTTGATTACATTTTCCAGATCTGTATTTTTCTTCAAGTAGTGGTATAGGGGGGCATTGTTGTTGCACTGAGCTGTAGACAACTTACTAGCTAGCTACTTGATGATAATAAATAGTACTCATGGTTTAAGAGATCTCATCAGACTTACTGAGGGGTATTTCAGTATTTTTCATTCCTGGTAATCCTTGACTTTTGTGTTATAAATATTTAGCAGTTGCTCCATCATTAACTTCTTGGTTACTCCTGTATCTACTCTTCTTTCCCAGAGTTTATTTTGACTTCTTAAGACTGCTCTGAATCATTGTAAACTTTTGGCTGTATTTGTGCAAATAGCTATAAAATTTTTAGAACTTCTCATGTCTGTATCCATGTCCTTAATGAAGGAAATCGATCCTGATCATAGATGGGTTCTCATGAGCACTCTTAACTTATACTCCCAGACATTTTTTCTTTTGTTTTATTTTTGTTAGGTTTTTAATGTCTACTTTGTCTCCTAACAGATGGTTTTAAAGAGAAAGCTACATTTTCTGCGAAAGCAGAATTATGTGTTTTATGAGGAATGGGTGGCATCTAATAAAACATGTTCACTTTCTCTGTTTCAGTAATATTCTTCCCACCCAACTTTATAGATGATGAGTTTCAACATCAGGAAACTGACCTTTTTAGAATAGAAACACATTTATTATATTCTGGAACCATGCTACATTTCTCCCTTAACATAAACTAGTATCCAAGCAAACCATTATTTTTAGAATGGCAATCAATGAGACCGACTAGTTTGAATTTACATTATTACGTTTTGTTGTTTTACTTTTTAGAAATTTCAAATATAGTTCCAAAAATAATAAAGCCTTAAAATTGAGCTATCAGGGATAAAATATAAAATACATTATTCTGCATGTAATGTGGGCAGAAACTTAAATAGCTTCTCACCCTCTTCTGTCTTCTAAACTGATGCTCTGTAACACATCTTTCTCTAGCCTTTTCTCTAAAGTATCAACTAGAAGACTCATCTATGATGATATCACAGGTCCTGTTCTCATGAAGGGTAAATAATTCTAAAAAATGTATGACTAGAGCTGTCTGGGTTTTTTTTGTTTTTTTTTTTACTCCAAATAAGAATTCTGGGGCAAAAGTAATCTTCTGTTATATTGTTATTATATCATTTTGAAAAAGTTTAAGTTTTCTGTGTGAAAGAGACACAAATCTTAGACAAAATAATTTATGGATTGAGATGTGTGAGAGCCTTGAACATGCCCTTTTTGAAAAGCAGGCTTACATGTATTTTCTACATAGAAAAACTCAGATATTTAGAAGAGTTGGAAAAAAATATCTATATTCGGGCATGTAAAACATCTAGGTTTGAAACTGGAAATGATTTTTCAAGATAGAATTGTCATCCCGTCAGAAACATTTTAAAGATGTCACCATCAGTACATTTTGTACCATCCTTTTTCAGGACTTGCACCTTTTAATTTGCTTGTTGTTTAAAATTGCTTGTGCTCTTGTACAGAAATAACAAGAGTAAATTATTTTGTAACTGTTCTGATTCTGCAAGCCCAACTTTATCCAACTGGAAGATAGTGTTTGTAGAAAATATTTGGTACTTTGGCTACCACCCTGGTTGAGAAAAATGGCTAAAGACTTTCATCTGAGGGTACTTCATGTCTTCCCAAATTGGCTACTAATTCAGACTAGTGGCCAAAATAATAAGTTGGAAACCAGTTGATGCAATTAAATGTCATCCACCCTGTGTATTTTTTTGTTCTAAGTAAAATAAGAAGTCAAAATTAGCTAAAACTAATCTACCAAATAGTTTAATATGTAGAAATTTCATTGTAAATATATTATATAGATTACACAATTTGGGTACATCTTCAGACTAAATCTATTTTCAAACATCTTCATATTTTTCAAGGAAATGTAATGCAAATGTAATGCAAGATTAGATAATCTTGTGATTCTAAAAGAGTTAATATCACTGAGATTTTACTATTTTTCACTGAAATATTTTTGATTAATATGCTTTTATTCCCAAGAAATAAAAAAAAATGCCCAAACACTGGGGCAATACCAATATCAATATCAATATCAATATCAATATCAATATCAATATCAATATCAATATCAGTATAATTTAAGAGTTGGATTTAAAACAGTGGTTTAGATCCTTTAGTCTTACACAAATTGAGTAAAGAAAACATAACTAAAAACTAATCCCAAATGAATTAAACTGAGAGCAGCATGGCCAGTAGACCCCAACAGATCAATAAGTGAAAAATCAAAATTTATTAATTCATTCACAGACTATTCACAGATGAAACTCCAGATAATACAGCTGGGCTTTTTGTATTCTTGTTCTCTCTTTAGGCAAGTGGGAGCAGAATAAACAATTTTTTTCGTGAAACCTCATGTTTACTTGGGCATCTGCAGGTTACTTTGGATTGCCACAACCAACTTGACAAACAGATACAGTGTGCATATGGGAAGAATGATATTGAACTCTAACAAGCTTAGGATGGCAGAAGAGTCTTTGATTTCATTGCTGTTTGCTGCTCTAATATCTTCCCACCCCGGAGACCAAAACATCACTGCAGAGAACACTAGACCAGAACAAAAGAGAACAGCACTTACAACAAAAACACAGCAAAATATTGAGGAAGTAAAAGGTAACTGCAGGAGAGTTTGAGGCAGACAAACAATCAGATCTCAGCATAACAGTGACAAATAGATCAGACCTGTTGCTGCTATATCATACATTTCAAGCCAAAACTAAAAAAGCATTGGCTCCGAAATGGAGGGGTGAAAAATTACTCTATACAGACTCTTAATTCTGAACCAGTTATACAAGTATAAATACTGCTCTCTAACTGGGAGTTTTAATTCCAACAGTACAGCCAAATTGCCGCCAGTGACACTTGGGTCATAGTTACGATATGTTGTGCATAGGCTTTGAGGTTGAAATGCAAAAAAATAAAAAATAAATTTTCAAACAGGCATATCATTATAGATATTAAAAAAAAACCTCTACAAATAAGCAAGAAAAACTTGCTTATTTAAGTTAATTACTCAAGAAAAACTGATACTTAGAGAAACCTAAAATGATAAAGTATCAGATTCTATATTATCTGGCTTTTGTAGATATTTAGGATCTCAACATATTTAATGTTACCAATTTCCAGAGCTTTGCAGTGTTTGATACAGAATTTTCTCCATTTCTAAAAGAAAACAAATTATGCAGTGCTTTTGTGATGATTCACTACAGAAACGGAAGTGGTCAAGGATAAAAGTGTGTATAGTTAATAAGCTTTTTCTGTCCATCCTTGCTCTACATTGTCCTCTATCAACACTGCTTTAACTCTGTCATTAAAACTGTTCCATTTGAAAGCAGAATCCTAGTATTTAAGAGTATTCTTCAATATCTCTAAGACCAAAAAGGAATCTAGAATAGGTGACAACTATTTATCTGAGATAAATAAAAGAAATCAAAATTAACAGTTGCTGCCTAACCCAGGTATATGGGATACCTTATGGTCTCTTCTGAAAAATCAAGGTTGAATCATTATTTAGTATAATATTTTCATATCTCCATTAAGATAAAATATGTTAATATGTTCAAGGATATCCGTGTCTTGGAAGTCCTCCTGGACAGCAGGAGCCGAAGAAACAAAACGATACATATTGAAATGTACAAGGAATGTGAAAGTCTGAGGGAACTCCTTCTAGAATATGATAAAGTTTTAGTAAATAGGGTTATTTAAATAGCTACAGATTATACAAAAATATCTATTACATAAATGAGAAACACGTGTCATAAATGCAAAACAAAAGTTTATGTAAATATTTACTTGTATTTATGTAAATATTTTTTTACATTTGGAAATTTACAATGTCATCCAGGCACATATGAGTTGAAAAATCAAGTTGCAAAATTTAGGTGACTCGTTTGCCACAGGAGAATCAGAACATAAATCAAACAACAAAAACATTATCTCTAGTCTTTAACCTCTTGTTGGAGAAAGAAAAAAACTACCTGCAACATTTCACTCTTGTCAGTGTGACTGGCTGAAATATTCTCCATCTCCACCATTTCTTACATACCACAGCATCCCATAGGTGCTTATGTAGCAAAGACAGACTTAGAAATGCACAGTACTGAAATGCTCAACAGTCTCTGGAATGGCTCAGAGCTGCAGGATTGTGAGCAGCAGCAGCACAGAGCAGTAGGCAAAGCATATGCCTTCAGACAGGCTTCCCAGAATAGCAACAACAAGCCCAAAGAAGTTCAGTCCCATCAGAGCAGTGCAGGAAAACAGAACAGGATGACAATCTGCCTATGCATGTAAATAAAATATTGAAGTCATTTAAGACTGCATCACATGGTAGGGAGAGATAACAGCCTAACTGGACATGCGTTAGTAGTGGAGGTACAGCCACGAGGTTCCCATTTCAGTCCAGCATTTTACAGTTTTGGGGAAATCATATATAGAATTGTCATATAGGACTCTCTCCAGTTATCATTAGTGTAAGAAATGCAATATTCCATCCTTATCCCAAATTCAAAGAACATCACGAAAAAGGAAATAAACCCAAATACCATGCCCCATTTTATTTATCTGTTCTGTTTTATTTATTTGTGAATGTGTGTGCAGACCACTATGCTAGACTGGAAATTTAAATAATAATATGAAAGAAAATAATATATTCCAGAATTCCAAAGATTCTTGAGATGTTAGAGAAACACAAAATTCTCATGTTCTTCTAAAAACCGAATACATCCCCCTTTACTATGATACAGAAGTTCTCAAACTTTTGTTTGTGTGTTCAGGAGCCTTTCCCAGCAACTTATCTCCTCCTGTGGCATTCGGCAGAATGATTCTTCAGAGTATGAACCGATAATATTGTTCCCCAGAACTACGGTTTTTAAGAAATTCCTGCTGACTGATATTCAATTCTAATAACTTTCCAGCTCTTAGTCTGTAGGTGTTATGGGCTTCGTTCCCTTTAGCAAATACTTCACTTATGTTCAGCAGAGTCTCATGCAAGCACAGCAGAAGTGTTTTTTGATTTTTCAAAGCTGGAAAATTTAAATAAAATATCACCCTTGTAAATTCAGTGCAAAGTCTCAGTAAGAAAAACAAACCAAAAATATGAAAAATATGAAGAACTTGAAGTATGGTTCAAGGTGATAATTTTTCAATGTGACTATTTTCAATTTCTTATAGCATTACAGAAACTCAGGGGTTTTTTTCACTTTCCAATTTTTCATGTTATGATTAAAACTAAATTTTTACTTTGAAAATGCTGGAATCCACTTTTTGGGCTCTTTTATTTTTCTTTATATTTATAATCTACATTTACAAACAGTTGCAAGATTATTTTTTTCACAGTTGCTTCACTTGCTGTAAACCAACATCTGTCCAACAGTAAAACCATTACCTTCCAAGCAAATGAAATACTTAAGACTTTAGTTATAGTTTTATGCACTTAATTTTAAGATAGAGGGTTGAAAAAATGTGTTCCAAATGTTACCCCTCTCTTTTCTTGTGTTTTGAGTTTCTCTAAAGGCCTGGTGACAGGTTTTTTCTCTCCAAATAAGATAGAAAGACAGATTTTCAAGGGTTGTGCTACTAAACTTAGAGATAATATGATATTCTTAGACAACAAGTATGGGCCCCTGTACCTGACAAACATACCTCACAGGAAACTAGAAGCCTGAGTGAGAAGGACTTCACTGATTAATAACTTGATATGTATTGTCATATTGTCTTGGTTTTTTTACTTTTTTATTTGTAACTACTTATTTACTAGTTTCAGTGCAGTAACATTTAAAGGGATCAAAATGAATTATGGAAGAAATAATACTGTATGAATTAAATCAGGAAATCCTATTCCATTTTATGCAGATGGAAGTCCTACTCTAGCATGAGTTTTGTACAGTATCTGCACTTCATCATCAGAAGATTTGCCATATCTGTTGATAATAGCTTTTAGTCAGTATGGAGTTGTTTTTGTTCTAGAAGTATGTATTACTCATTAGGATTCTTTGAACTGCTAAACTGTTTTTTATCTCACAGCTTAATTTCAAAATTCTTTAAACATGTTCAGTTATTTATTTTTATCAGCATGGAAAGTATTTCTTACACAAAGTAAAATGTTCTTAGAAATATCTGTTGGAGTGAGAGCTCCTCTGGGCCCAGAGGAAAACCAAAGCACAAGAATTGAATTAAAACCTTTGGATAAGCTGAGATGCATTAAATCACACCAAAGTGAAATAGAAACATAGACTTTTAACTCTTAGTAGAAATATATGCTAAGTGCCTTAAACATTGAAAAGCTGCAGCAAAGAGACCTTAAACACAGTTTGTACTGCAGCAGTTTTACCTTTTCACACAATTTCCTTACTCTAGACAAAACATGGATAGAACTATATTGTTCACATTTTTTAGACAGTGTTCACATAAACAATAAGAGCTGATAAAAACTGTATATGCAAATCTGTGTAATACATATGTAACACTTGTGCAAGATTTACAATCATTAGAATTAGACCAGGATAGGTTAAAGAAAGAAAACTAGAATCGTGTGTTAATTTTATTGGCTAATTAACAAATATAATCCATACTTCTATAAGTTTAGTCAGAGAACAAGAAGAAGAAAAAAAAAAAAGCTGTTTAGCCTGCTGTCCCTGTCACTGCTGCTTTGCCTTATTGTGTATCCCCTTCGAACTCTACCTTCAGAAACTATGGAACTGCAAAATAAAGGACTTTAGTGAAGCAGCAGCCTCCTCTGCTCTTTCACCCTCGGCCAAAAAGGGAGGGTGTCCCGTCACAGCTCAACAAATATCTACTTATTTCTTTGGAGGATCATGATTGCTCACAGACTTCTGTTTCTTTGATTTTCTCCTTGCACGATTTAATGTATGCTTCTTTCCTTACTATTAAAACTTATCACTGAAGCTGGAATCATAAGGATATTTTTCTATGTGACAGCCGCAGGTGCTTTCTACTTTTCTTCAGGACTTAAGTTCATTTATTTCATTGCTTAATATTTACAAGGTAGTAGCAGCTCTGAGTAATCATTACAAATCAATTGATAACATTTCACAGTAGGTTTTTGAAAGGTGGAAGTGAACTCCATCAAAGAAGGGTGATAAATCAATAAAAGCCTATGGTTGTTTCATGAATTTTTTTAGAAGGTTCTCGCTTCAAATAGCTAGAATATCAATTTTTAACTACGATGACAAATTAATGTAATGTAAATTTATGGGCTCTTCAGTGTCAGATAAAAAAGAAAAATAGTGTTGTTGGACATCTACAAAGATAATATCACAAGTGTAAAACATATTTACTCTAGCTATACTGAGTGTATTTTATAATCATCATCAGTTTCAGATGGAAACAGGAATGAGTTACATTGTCTGTGATGCAAGAACTGCACCATGGATCATCAGGTGGGCAAGAAAGACAGGTTTTTTCCACACAGGTGGAAAAAAAACATATAAAAAGACAATGAAATATTTTTTTCATGGTAGCAGAGAGCAGTTTTAGAACAACACACTTTAGCCAGTCCAGTTAACTTATACAGTTGTGGTCACATAGTGAGAGGAACAGTAATAGATAAGCTGAGGACTAGTAGCTAAGTTTTGACCTCCCAGCAAAATCCTGTGTCCATTTCTCAGACTAACAGGAATTCCCTTGATAATATAAGGATATCCCATTCTGAGCCAGTCAGCACAGACTCCTTCTGTAATTAATAAAAATCTGATTGCAAAATCACTTAAGCCTTACGCACCACTGATAAAATTTTTGAATGACCTTCAAAAGAAGTCTGAAAAAATATGCTTATTTCCACTCTGGCTCTTAAGAATAACTTTAGCATGCACAGCTCAAAAGTTAGATGAATCCATCTACCTTATTGTCTGGGCTTTCCTCCAGACTCTACCAATAGTCTCTTAGGGAGCACAGTACTAAGCCAGAGATATTAACAAAAAAATTTCACTGACTTTGGAGGTATTGTGAACTTACCACAGCTTCTAATCTTAAAGCAACCTCAAACTGAATAGCAAAGTTATATACCCTTTTGTATTACCTATCCCAGTTTAAATATTAACAACTGTCTTTAGAGGAGGAACTGAGTCCAGGTAGGGCTGATGAAAATTTCGGTGCCTGAGAACTTGGGAGCAAGTCTGATCATTACAAAAATCTTTGGACAAACAATAAAGAACAACATTTGCCTTCACAATTTTGATAAAAAATATTAACTTTCAATGACTAATCAATATAGTCAAAATTAGTTTCATTAGCATCAGATTGCTTTAAATATTAAGTGCAAATACCTCCATATTTACAGCCAATATGAGTTGCCCTTCATGTTATAAATACCAGACCCAGTGTTTGGTTTCCATTTGTTTACTATTAATATCCATCAACTGAAGTTACATGAAGTCATTACTGCCATTTAACTGAAAGTTTCAAATGTTGTCTGAGACTTAATATAAACAATGAAGAATTAAAACACGGATCATTGTTGAATCTGAAGCACTTCTAAAATAAAATATTGTAATATTGTTGTATTTATACACGTTGACAATTTTACTATACTCTAGTTATCCATACAAAGAGATATATGTGTTAGGTACAGAAATAAGAAGTGAAGTTTTAGTGTTGTTTATTCTACAACATTCAATTCATTGTGAGCTTTAAGGGAACAGTTTTTGGCAGGGAAAACCGAGGCGCCAGAAGCAGAACATTTTTCTTGCCCCAGATGTGGAAGGGAGTGGTCTTGTCCCCTCTAAAAACCACGGGTAGAAAGGGAGGGGCCCTCTTCTCTTGCCTGGCTCTCGGGAGAGGTATCCACTACCTGGACCACCCTGGGGAGACACAGCCTGCCAGCACTGCCACCACCACTGCCACAGCAGAGAGAAAACCTCCCCGCGACCCCATCGCAGCTGCGGTCCAGCCCAGGAGTTTGGCAACTGCCAGTTTTGTTTCTTCAGCTGTTCTGGGGTGGGGAGAGGGACACCATGCCTTTGTTGGTTAAACCATTCCCTCTTTTGTACAATCTTTTACTATTATGATTGTGTTTATTGCAAGTAAATTGTGATACAGTGTATAACCTCTCAGTATTCTTACCTCCAATGTCAAGAACGGGGAGGTTTAAGGGGACTTGGTCTCCCTGCTGAGTCTTTAAAAACCAGCACAACACATTAACATGAAAATCTCAGTTTCCTGTATTACAGACCATTAGAATTTTAATTAACACAAAAAAATTGCTTAACTTTCTTAATTACGTGATTGATTTAGTCACAGGTAAACTTCCTGCTTCGCAGAAAAGAGATGGTTTATACATTTAATTATTGAGTAGTGTCTCTCCTTAACTTGCTCAGTTAGGAAGTCTTAAATCTTCAGATATTTTGCAGAAAATATGGATGAGTGTTGCACTGTCTCAAGAACAGCTTATTGTTGTTAGGAGATTTCTCTTTTTTTTCTCTGAATTTCAAAAGGTTTTATTAAAACACATTAATGTGCCAATTATAACCCATTTCAGAAGGGCAAGAGAAAAAATATCATATTAAAGAAAGAAATATTTTGTAAAATAAAGTACAGATCTTTCACTGATAAATGAAAAAATATTTCATATTTCTAGTTATGGACTTTTTGAAAGGAGCACTTTGTGAAATCTTGATATCATGGTGTCCTTTATGATAGGCCTGGAAAGAGAGAATTGACTGTGAAACATCCTAGGAGTCCTCAGAGCCCCGCATACTTTGTTCTACTCACATTCTAAAAAATTAGATGTTTTTGTTTCATGCTGAACCACAAATCAAGGGGTGAGCAGGTGAGTGACCCTCAAAAAGCAAAACAAAGCACAACACACAAAATTAAATTTTATGTCAAACTGAAAATTGCACTTTCATAGTAAATGTGGGCATGTTGTGTCTTCTTTATTTTAGATTGCAATCAAATAGTGATTTATTTTGTTATATTATTTTAATTTTTATGATTATTTTTTAATTGACTCAGCTGGTTTCTACCATGACTTCTGAGTAGTTAGAGTTCTCTAAATCTGTGTATTTCTGGCAAATTTAGTATTTTTCTTAAACAGATCTGCGATCTCTGATATTATTAGTCCTTTCTTTTAGGTGGAGAAACTTGAGATACCTAGAGAAGTGGCTTGCCCTGAATGAGTCAGCATTTCCCAGCAGACCGGGAAAACCAGGACAGTCTCCTGGGGTGTTGTTAGGAGCTGTACCAGTGCTCTGCTTGTACATTGCCTCTCTACTACAGCAGATCAGAGCAATGTGGCTTACCAATACTAAGCAGCTAAATAAATTAAATCCATTCAGATAGTCTGAGGTAATCTCCCTGACAGCAATCTTGAAAACATCCCCAAGTTAAAATAAAAAGGCTACCTTTGGTTCTTGGATTTTGATTCGCATATTAGTAACCCTCAGGTTTCATATTTAAAAGATGAAAAAATAACTTCCACATGATCTGGAAGCTAGTTTGGGGGGAAATAAGGGTTGTTTTGCTTCCAGTCCTTTGCAAGGGCCTTATTTCCTTGGCCTTGTTTCATTTGATTAGATTGTTTGCTTTTGATTTGTACATAATATACTAAAGCTCTTATCTCAAGCTTTAGGCTTTAGCTTTGCCATATAGTTAACAAGTAATCACGTATTAATTATAAAATTGACAATTTAATTTTTACTCCTACAACAGAAGATAACCAAGTAAGGAAATGAATACAACTTTTCCCATCCTACAAAGAAAATTTCTCCACAAAATTATACCTTACTAAAGACATAGAGGAAAAAAAGTTAATTTGAAACAGATTTTTCTTCCAAGTTAAGGAGTAGGTTCAGAACAAATCGGGGGACTTCACAGATATTACTAAATTTTATTAAATTAAGAGAGATCTGTTCAAAGCCTGTTTATGATGACATCACCGATTTTGAAAGACACTCAGGGTCCTATACTAAAAATTATTCTGTGCTGGTCCAGATATGAGCACAACCAGAAATGCTATGCACGAAGCTAAAAAAGTGTCTTCCAGGCCTTCTAACAAGATGCAACAGATAAGAGGAATAAAGCATTAGAAGGATAGATGTAAGTCTGGCAAAGGAGGCAAGAAAAGACCTAGAGACTTCACCAGTGAAGCACTCCAATGTACACACACAGCTTTGTATGAAGGGAGGAGGATGTAAGAATAAATCTACAGGTAAAAATGCCAGAGCAAATTCAATTACTCACAGAATTCTTGGGATGTTGTCAGGCAGTTCCTGTAGCCAAAATAAAAACTACCAAACCTCTCCCTGCAAGTAGTTTTGTAAAGTGCAGGTTGAAGTAAACCACAGATTTCAGTGGTACTTATTGGCATCCCAGTCAACACCAGTTTCATTTGAAATGTAACATTTTGAGGCAATACTTGCCAAAAATCCCAGACACCATCTGGTATCCAAAGACTCTGTTACAAGGGGGACTAGATGACACTATTAGAATGTTCAGTAAATTCAAAACAAACACCAGGACGTGGTTCTATGTGCAAAAGGTAACTAAGATATGAAACATTTTATGAAAGGATGTTAAAAGTTACATAAGCTCAAGGCAAGGCCTGAATTTATCATGTATGAGGGTTAATAAACAGTCAAAATGTATATTTAACTCTGGTAGTTCTTGAGATGTGAGTGCTTGGAGGTTAGAAGGGTGCCATCAGAGAAAGTATCATATTCTTGTCCAGGTCTTTTGTTCTGGTACTCTCAGCTTTACACTTGCTTTTGACAACTTTCAGAAATAATACAGCTCTAGATAAGCCTTTGATCTGTTGCAGGATGGTCATCTTACCTTTTTTATACTTAAAGTCTAGAGTAGGAATTAAGGGTAACTTTCAGAATAACAGACTGCAACTGAAAAGAAGAAAAAAACGGTCTTTCACTTCAGATGAGTGAAATGGGAAAATCATGACATCAAATACTTTGTGAAGCTATATATTCATCCTGAAAATAATGGAATAAATGTTTAATGCTTTGATGTTCTGGGTTTACTTTTTATCAAATTTAATTCAGAATTCTGTACTGAACTTGTTACTGTCTTCATCATTTTTTGCCCACAAAACCATACAGACTGGTATTAAAAAGTTGTGGTTTGGGGAATTTTCTTCAGAATAATATTATTTTCGATTTTGTCAATATCACCATGCAACTCACATACAAAAAGGTAGCAAAGACTCCTATGGAAAGTCACAGTCACATTTTGGTCTACACTTTGTCTAAAGTGTTTTCATCATACTGATGAAAATAGTAATTCAGTAATGTAGGCTTGAAGAAAAGAAGTTATATATGTGTATATATATATATATATATACATATATATATAAAATACAAGTTGCATCTTAACTGTGAAGTTTTCAGCCAGAATGAGCTGCCGTTTTACTTCAGTGTTCTAGCAGAAACTGATTTTAAGAATAATTACCTGCATCTCCCAGTTTGATTACAGTGAACTCAACTGAAATTTCCTCTTCTTTTCCTCCAGAAAGATTTCTTAACATGATGATGTCTATTACTGATGTCTTTAAAAAACCCTGATCAAGTCTTCTGAAATGCTTAGATTCAAGAATTTCTTACTTTTTCATTCATTATGAAATGCTCCCTGTATACAAGGAAATATGTTTCCAGTGGGGAAGCCTGAATGTGCCTGTCACAGAATATCCAGAGAGATGAAATTAATTATAGCAGAAAAGTATTCTGCCATTGGAGTCCTGCTGAATGTACACAAGAGATTTCTGAGAACAACTTTCCCTAAACTAAGGATTTTTAATTTATTTTAATTTAATGCCTCCAATTAAATTTTGTTTTGCAAAACAGGAGCTTTTTGTAGTATTCCAGCATCTCCGTATGTTCCCCTCATTACCTGCAATAAATAAACCACAAATCCTACAGTAGTATCTGCTGTACATAAGGATACTTTTCCAGTCATGCTTTTAATTCCCTTCCTAGAGTTCAAATTGGAAACAAAACAAAACAAAAAAATTTATAAGGAACGTGCAGAAGGAATATACGTGGAGAGATTATTCCAGCTCTATACACAGAGGAGGATTTCACCAAATATAATGAAATTTGTCAGAACTTTAGAAAAAAATACAACTGGTAATCTTTGCATTTGTAATACAAGATAATTAACAAGTGTACAAAAAACAGCTGACATACCTGGAAAGAACAATTGTTTTCTTTGTTCTTTGTGAGTGAGTTGGGGGGGATTTCTTCTAAGCCTCTTTGCCTCATTAGGCATGTTGAAATTAATTTTCAGCTTTTTTTCTCTCAGACTTCCTGATTATATACAAACACCTGTTTAACATGGACTTTTTATGTCAAAGTAATTTCAGTGTTTATTTTGTGTTTGCAATTGCCATTTGTATAAAATGCATCCTTGCACTAAAAATTCAACTTCGCTCTATAATTTTTATGCAGTTACTCCCACTGACTTGATTTTTTAATCAAATGAATTTAAGAGCTATTGTAAAGTTTGCTTGGGAAAAAAAAAGGAGGTCAAGATATATTTCATTTCTTAATTTCATTTCAATTCCTTAATTTTTTTATATTCTGTATGTTATTTATGGAATTGAATAACTAAAAGAGAATAATATTGCCCTGACTTGTAGCTGCACTGAAGAAGTTGCTGTTCAGAGGTCACTGAGTACCCACTTCTACAATGAGGAAGGCAAAACTGTAGCCAGTAGCTGAGATGACTTTGTTTTGGGAATCAATGCCATAAACGCTCCCACACTTTTTTTTTCAATGCCAAATGAAGAACTAGAGGGATGTATAAGCATTTTTATTGTTAGCAGTTCTGGATGGTTTTGTTTGAATCTTTCAAGATGCTGATATCCAATAGTAAAATATCACAAAATATCTTCACATTGTATCAGTATTTCTCTGAATGGTGAGGGCTTGGTAAAGATGCGTGAGCTATGGCTGAGCATGAAAATCTTCCGTCAGTGCTAGTTTGTCTCTCAGTAGGACTTTCAACCCCTGGTCAAAATAGAAGCACAAAACCAGAATTATTTTCTATTCCCCACACAACCCACTGAGTCTTTTCCTCCATTCAGAGGAATTAGGCCATCAGAGTTTTGACTGTGTCTGACTCTATGTGGCAGGCAGAGGTGTGGTTGGACAAAATTGTATTGACATGGGGCACTAAGCAGTGAGTTGCCGAAGGAGAGGATTGTGAGAGGACTTGTGCCACAGACCTGAAGGAAATGGAGGTGCAGGAGGCAGAAGACAGAAACCTCCCAAAACCTAGCCAACCAGGACAGTGTCTATGGCAAGAGTCAAGTCACCTGATGTCTTTATCTAGTCCTCTATGGCTTCAAACAGCCCCAGGACACACAGGTGAAATTCAAAAATAAAGACAAATTACACAATAATTCAGTCGCTGAATAATGTAATTCCCTGAAAGACAGTCTCTTGAGTCTGGGTGTTTGAATCATGTAACTTAAACTCTTTGATTTGCCTGCATCTTTCACAGTTTTAATCCACTAGCTATTTTCATGGTTTCACATACTACAGTGGTAGGAACTTTATAAATGCAAAGTACTCATGATGAAATAAAATGACACTCTGACTCTGAAGGTAGAACAAAAGTGATAGGAGTTCCTTAGAAAAACTGTTTTTGATCATTCTTCCCTTCTCAAAAATTCAAAACAGTTTCACCTTCTCCCTTCAAAATGAGTGTTCATCACAAATCTTTTTGCCTGGTTGCATTACTGCTCAGTGCTCTGTTATGGTCAGGATTCAACATGGAGTAAAATACAAAAGTGAGGGATTAAATCTTTACATGGTACCCATCATGAGAATGAACTTTATTTCTGCCATATTTTCTTAACAACTACCTTTTAAAATCTTATTTTCTCTCCCACTTTTAATTGTTAGAATCTATTCACATTTAGAAGTCAAAGTGGGAATATGTCAAGATCAGTCAGGAATAAGGCAATCAGTTCTCTTTCAGAAAAGCATGAACACTGCCATTCCTCTACAGGATTTGGCAGGGACTGGCTAGCTGGAAAGTAAGAAGTATGGACTTTTTCCCAACAGAATGAGTGGGTGTAAAAGAGAAAAAGTTGTTTACGTATTATTCTATAAGTTATTCCTGTCCAAAAGAATTTCCATGTTAATTACTTTTTTATGATAGATCTCTCCTTTCTAGATGTATCATCGATTTTATGGAAACACTGTCAAATTCACGTTGTTAAGAACACAATGTTAATTTGTTTTTTTAAAAGAATCTGCTATAATCATCATCATTATCTCATCTATAGTTTTCTTTTGAAAATTCAGAACTCATTCCTCTCTAACATATTCTTTGCAGTCTCTTCTAAGCCACAACATTTGAAAAATACTGTTTTTCTGAATCACTTTATGTTAAGAACAGTTTCATGTAGAAATTATATGTAATAAACAGTGATTTTTAATGACAACTATTTAAATATACTCTGTTCTGGAAAAATACTTAAGAGGGTTGTATTAAATCCTGTCTTGCCTTCAGCAATGTGAGCACTTGTGTCTTAACTTCCAGTGCAAAAAAAGACTCCACTTCTAAAGAATCCTCTCCAATGTCTTTTTTTAATGTTCCAGCAACTTGTTGTTTTAATCTATTCTCTTTTACTTCTCTAGTGTTTGAGTATTGATGAACTAGACAATCTATCACATTAGTTACAAAGAACTTAAATCCAGTTCCAACAGCTAAAGACAAAAACTTTAACTGTTTTTGATCACCATGTGTGATCTCATAGACATTAACATACCATTGAAGTTACCATTAACTTACATTAGCAAACAAGAGGTACCATGATAAGAAGATAATGAGGTGATGCAATGAATCTTCCCCATTCAAGTTAGATTTACTCTATTGTGATTCAGACCTTTAATAGAAGATTGAAATGAGTTATTAAAGAATTAACACTGCATGAACTAAATCCTGAAATCCTATTCATGCATATAACCATGCATGTAGGAAGTTTAATATATAAAATTTTAAAATATATTGGTGTAGCTTTAATGAGACACATCAGGCCCACATCTAAAAAGAAAAGAATGGAAAACAAAGGAAATGTTTTCCACACAATGGAAACCTCATGGTTCATCTCCTTCTCTCCTAATAATTTCCTCTTTTGAATACAAAAATTATTCTATCAATGGCAAGATGTAAGAATTAGTTGTGTGTTAGAAACTAACAATTTGTGAAAGTGAATTCAGTTATAGAAGACAGTAAATAATTTTTATAGGTTTAAAAGTTCAGTATAGCACTAGAAAAGTTTTTTAATGAAACTGACCAGATACTGCTTTGATTTACACAAGCCCAAATACAATTTCAATTATAATGGAAAGATGTTTCTATACTACTTATCAAAATGCAGTATGGAAAAATATTCAAGATCATGTTTTTTAGAAAGATTTTATTGTCATGAGACCACACCTGGAGTATTGTGTCCAGCTCTGGAGTCCCCAGCACAGGAAAGGCATGGATCTGCCAGAGTGGGTCAGGAGGTGGGCCATGGAGATGATTAGACGGATGGAGCACCTCTCATATGAGGAAAGACTGAGAGAGTTGGGATTGAAGATTCTGGAGAAGAGAAGGCTTCAGGGAGACTTTATTGCCACCTCTCAGTATGTGAAGGGAGCCTACAAGAAAGCTGGAAGGTGACTTTTTAAAAGGGCGTGTAGTGTAGTGACAGGGCAAGGGGAAGGGGTTCAAACTTAGAGACAGTAGGTTTAGATTAGATATTAGTGGAAAAATCATTACTATGAAGGTGGTGAGGCCCTTGAACAGGCTGTCCAGAGAAGCTGTGGATGTGCCATCCATGGAAATGTCCACGGCTGGTTGGATGGGGGCTTTGAGTAACCTGGTCTAGTGGAAGGTGCCTGTGTCCATAGCAGGAGGTTTGGAAGTAGATGATCTTTAAGATCCCTTCTAACCCAAACCATTCTATGATTCTATGATAAAACCAAAGACAAAGTTTATACACATAGTGTTTTATGAATAAGTCACTATTTCATACAGACAGCTAAAACAAGGGGAATTAAAAAGCTGGTTTAAGGAAGCAAGTGACTGTATAGAATAAAAATAAACAAAATAAATCTGTATTTCTTAGATTTAAGACCTGATCAATGGTTGTAAAATTTCATAAAAGTAAATGTACTGAAAAACAATTCAAACAATTTATTCGCATGGTCTAGTGTTATTTTGAAATTATGTTTTTCAAAACATTCAATTTCAGATATTTGAGTACATATGTCATTCATCACTGATTCAACAAAATTCAGGCAACAAATTTCCAGCAGTCTGAAACCATCCCACAAGAAGCAGAGGTTTAATGATACTTTCAAACATCCAGCTTTATTTTCACACTATAGGTTGCCTGAAAAAAAGCAACTGTAAAGACCTGATAAACACATTAAGAGAAACTATCCAATTTTGACATTCCATCTTAAAAAGTATGACAATCAAAGAGCACAAGCTGTTGCTTCTTTTCCAAAAAGGAGAGCAAATATGTGTGTATTAAAACTCCTAATAAAATTTAAAGAATAAAGGAATTAAAAAAACCCGTGATTCATTAAAACTTTTAGAAACTCAAATGTACATAAATAATCTTGAACTCATTTGTTTTCCTCCACAGTGCTCAGTTTCTCAGAGACTGTTCACAATAGTTGGGAATTTAAGCATTGATCTATACATATCTAAGCTGTCTTTGATCATGCCTTCTTGTCACAAGCTTATTCTGCACACAGAGACTCGGCAGTTGCCTCATGAATAACATCATTCAAAAGTTTTATATACCACTCTAATGCATTTAACTGACTTACCAGTTCTTATCATCAGGAAAATATACCCATTCCGTCAGTAACCATCCTCTATATAGGTTATTGTGCATTTATAAAAATGACTAACATTATTAAAAGCTGTGCTCAGATGAAGTCTGAAATTTTTGGTTTTGACCACTGAGCTTTCAAATCATTACATAACTTGACTTTTATGAAGCATAAATGTTGACCCTAGACCTCTGAGTTTCAGCAATAATCTCAAAGATTAAATTCCAAGCTTTGACAGCACCTTTGGTTGATGTGACACCTTCCTCTCTTCTGTTCTGCAGAAACTGTCATTATGTTGGCTCAGCAGAATGATTTCACATAAAAGCAAGCCTGGAACATTAGCACCTACAGGGAGGGCTCCCAAAGGCAGACAGCACCCCCATCATTGAACAAAAGTAAAGAAAAACATTGCTGTAGTTCTACACAAAATTGATGAACTACATAGGTCTACAAAAAAACAACCAACCAGGCAAAAAAAGCCCCAGAAAAATTTCAGTAAGAATTGCAAGTCTGGTTGAAAAGTCTATTCCCTTTATCCACCCTTGCAGACGTACAAGGTTTACCAGGGTGTGCTTTCCCATTAATAAGACTGGCATTCCTAGGACATCTATCTTTAAAGATGCTGACTGGACCACGCATGCAGTTCTACCTTTTCTTGCTAAAACAAAGTATCATGGTGGCGTTTCTTAGCCAGCTAAGAGTTCATAAGCTTTGATTTCTTCTGCTTTTCAAGGAAGGGGAACACACAGAAGAGTGCTGCTCGTTTGTCACATCCTCTTTCTGGAAAGAACACACAGGATTTGTCCTGGCTTCTCTCAAACTCCCTTTGTCTCCAGCTTACTCTAACACAATTTCCCATGAAGAGAAACTAGTGCACTGTCAGTGCAGAAAATGCTTTAAGGCATAATATTGATAGTCTCTGTATGTATTTAGTGTCTTTGAGTTCTGTGCATAGTTTATTTATCTATGCACAATCTTAACTAGAGGCTATATTTTCTATAAACCTTGAAAGTCCCTAGACAGTGTTCATGACAAAGCAAGGAACATTAGGGTATTTTGTATTATTGTATTATTACCTGTTTCAGAGGATCCATTTACAGATAAAGAGTGTATAGTAGAAGCACTTCCAATATTTCAAAATTAGAAAACACTGTGTTCCTGTCCATGAGAAAAATCACCATATTATCTGTAGATCTCATATGTAGATATTGAAGAGTCCTATTTACAAACACAAAAGCTACTAGTCCCAAGGTCTCTTGGTTATCCCTGAGGAAGTAAATGTTTTCCTGGGCTATATATCCACTATTTTCTGTTAGTGTATATTACCACATGTGATTCCACTCCACTTAGGAAAACCCCAAATAGGAAAGTATTTCCATTGTGACAATTCTGTGCTAGTCTAAGCAGAAGACACTGAAGATGTCTGGCATACATCTGTTGCAACCAAGTTTTATGCCTCTTACAGGAGATGTTATGTCTCATTTGAGTAAGGAAATTTGGTGAAAACAGAGAAAATTTTGTGGAAACAGAGCGAAGAACCTGACCATCAGCTCCATGCTCTGTTCTTCATCCTGTTCTAATGATCTAATAATCTTCTAGTCCCTCTAACATTGTTACAATGAATTAAGAGGTTACAGAAATAAGTTGCATGCTTCTTTATGCAATGAAGATAGGCACAGGACTAATTACAGAAGACAGTCTTAAAGAATTACACAATAACAAAAAGAAGCTACTGAATTTGTTCACACAAAACAAATTCAACAACAAAACAACACATGTCCTGTGTGTGGTCAGCACATACAGGACATGTGCTGCAAACACATGCACTGTAAAATTCTGTTTCTCTGTAAAGATGTATCCATCTATGCATAAATAGCTAAAATTACTTTCGAAGTCAACCATCGTGTGAGCCAGAACCCAATCCTTGCTGAAAATACAGTTAAAGAGTGTTCCTTTCTTCATACTTGCTTATTTTGTATTCAGCCAACCAATTCAGAGGGGATTCTATGAGACTGAAGAAAGCTTTTTACTCTTATTTATGCAGGCTCAGACTCTGGGAATTAGAGATACTCCTGAGACATACTTTATGATTGTTCCTTGTCTTCGGAAAAGGGGAGACAATAGAGAGCTTTAGTCTTTGAACAGATTACAAAAGCAAATCTAAATATTTTAAGGGATTCAGCTGCCATGGTAAGGAGTTACCAATTCATAAATCAAATAAAATGAAATCCCTTTTACTCTTCCATTTGCCAATTCAGTGACACAGCTACACAACACAGACATTACTGAGGTAACTTGTGTTCCTTACTCCAATCCTGTAGCCAAATGTCCTGTCTCCTGACCAGGTCTATTAAGCACTACACACGCTCTGAGACTGTATAAAATCTCAGCAGACACAGATGAATACCTCACAACCCATGATTTTCTACTTTAACTTTCAAAAAACGCCAACAGGCAATCTCTGGGAAATTATCAAAAAGGATATTACTGCTGTAAGGCACACTCCATTTTTATTATCAGGTCAATATCCTGCACATCCCTGCTTATCTTAAAACTTTCAACTAGTTTCTGTGATTACCAATTCTTTTTACATTTCTGCATTTTTGAATTCAAAAATTCCTTTCCATACTCTCTTGAAAAGAAACGCTTATGGCCTGACCTAAAATATTTCACTTCTCTTACTTCAAGCAATATCAAACACAATACTAATTTTTTTACTCTTTTTACTTCCTCAAGTGCTTCTTCCATATTTGCATTCATGACTTCCTATTGGCTTAAATTCTCTATCCTTTTTCCTCCAATTCTTACAGATTTCACCTGTATCTCCCGCCGCAACCTCTATTGCCTGGTTTATTTCTTCTCTCTCTCTCAAAAATGCTAAAAAAAATGTTGAAAAAAAATACAGCTTACTTATATCCTAAACTGCTCTGCAGGTTATTTGCTGGCTTATTATCTGAATTCAAACCTCCTCCTCAGCCTCTCCAAATATCATTTGAGTTTCTTGAGTCTATCTCTTTCATTATGGTTTGGGACGTTTTTTTTTTAAACAATGTGAACTTAACCATGCTGATCTGGTTACACAATGAGAAGTCTGGCATCTACAATATGATTACTTGTCACCACTAAACCCTTCCAGCTGACACCATCACTTCAGATTTCCCAGCATAATGCCATGCATAAATCACATTTAGTGATCCTTACCTGCGTAAACACCTGTGGATTTAAAAAAAAAAAAATTCAATCATTTTGACAAAACCAGGTCAACTGCATATCCAGCTATGTGCTGAAGATGAGGAACCTCTAGCAGGAGAAAGATGGGGATGCAGAGATAAATATCCATGAGACTAGGGTGGGTTACCCTGTCTAGGCTGCAGTCAGAGTGGAATGCTTGCTGGTAGCCTAATTGTTTAACTCCCAGTCTCACACTCAGAGAAACAAAACTGAATTAAAAAGGGACAAATAACCTAAATGTATCACAATAAAGCCTTTGCTCATTTCTTTATCCATGTACTCCATTACTCTTTCTTCCTGAAGCTTCAAACTCTTTTTAAAGCAGATATCTTTTCTTACATATAGATGAAGCTACAGGAATGTTTTCAGCTTTAGAAGGCTAATGACAATCCACATTGTAAGAATTACTCACAGAGCTTGCAGCAGTGGGGAGCCAAAAGGGATCTCCACTGAGCTGGAAACCTTTCCTGCAAATTTTTAATAATATAAGTAATGTTTACTCACATAAGCATTCACTTCAAATCAATACTCTACCTGCAAAAAGATCATTTAAATGAATGCTTGCAATATAGAGACTCCTGTTATTTTTAAGAATGGTGGTTCCCTACAGACTTAAATTATTTGAATGGTATGTTATGCTTCTCTGTGTGTATTATGTGCATGTACATTATAAAGAAAATGGACATGTAAAAAATGTATGTGCTGCTTATATCAAAAGTTGAACTGCTTTTCATATTGATTTAGGTTTTTTTATAATTGAAATATTTTAATATCAGATATCAATCACAGAATATGCTTCTCAAATGCAGATGATTATGTTTAGACAGAGAGTGAAAATATTACTTTGTTGTGATAAATGAACATCACATCTACTGGACAGAGATTTATTTACCACCAAAAATTATATGTATGAATGGTTATATTCTAATTATGATTCTAGAAACCATCAACAATTAGTATTTCCAGCAGATTGTTTACATTATCAACATTATTAACTTTGGCAGACTGGTTCATTTTTTCATTTTTTCCTCCTTCTCTCCTCCCTCTCATTCTCAATCATAAAAATGGTCACCAGAACCCACTGGTTTCTCCTGGGTTTATATTATTCTTTCTGAGCTGTAATGCAACTCTCTATCATTATCACTATAAACCAAGAATATATACTTCCTTTCTGAACAGTTAAGTAAGATAGGCTGTAGATGAGCGGAATATATGAATAGAAATGAATTTTATTCCAACTTGCAGTCATGTTGTGGAATACAGAAGGGAAAAAATATTAGGTAAGTTTGAGAAAGTTTAGAAGAAAGTATTACTGGGCTACTTATTTCCTTTTACCTTCCCTTGATATAGCTTGTATCACCTAATTACTATTTTCTTGATACTGATTCAAAGCTCATCCTCGGATTGCTGCATTATTGTTCCTACCAATTGCACTGCAGGTTACTTTCTAGGTGTTGGCTAAGAGCTAACATTCCTGTAAAAACCTATAATTCTATCTTGAGAAATTGATAGTTGTTCCTCTTAAAAACCTCTAAAAAGAGGACTATCAATAATTGTTTTCTCCAAGTCACCTTGGTGCTTGTAGCTGTATTTCTCGTGTGTACCTTTCAGAAATGAAGAAAAAGTCCTCCTAGTGACAAAATCCAAAGTTTTGGATAGCCATTCCTCTGCACTTGAGCAAGTCTGCTACTGAAAAAAAATGTTCCAAAAAATGTTCCAAAAAATGTTGCAAAAGTCACAGGAGGATTTTTTTCTTAAACAAAGTACTAGTGGGAAATGGTATCTCCTCTAGAAATAACCTGTGATGTTTCTCCCTTTGTAATCATGTTCTGTGTTCTAAAACAAATGAAAATTTTCTAAAATTTTCCATTAAAGTTGCAAGGCATTTCCCAGTTAGATTAGGAAAATATGGCCTGCAAAATTTATTAGCAGGCAGCATTCACTTGAATACTTGACTCTCTTATTTTGTTATTACTTCTTTGGTATGATTAGGCATTTTACTTAACATATTTCTGGAGATTGCTTTAAGCTTATAGAGTTCAAAATGTTTTCATTTGCTGTGTGGAACTGGGGAAATGGTTTAGTGGAAAAAAAAGAAACAGATACTAAAGCTACTGGGTTGGTGGGGAAAAGTGAAGTTTTAAGGCAAGTGTGAGCTACCCTAGTATGGTTTTTTTAACAGTTATGCTATAGTTTGCATAAGAAACTTTGTTGTCTGGCATGGAAACACTGCATATGTCAAAGTAAGTGTACTTGAATACAATTAGCAATGAAGTGCTTGTTTCTTTGACTGTTGTTATAATAGCAAAGTTACCCATTACAGAGTGAGCACAAACTTGTCCCTCTTCCAGAGAAAGGTGTATTTTAACAGAAAAGCAGAAGCTTTCGCAATATCTAAATAGTTAATGCTCTTGAACAGCATGGGCTTGACTGTCAGAAGGGTTGGGAACTCATAAGAAAACTTCATGATCACTTAGTGTTTCTGAAGATCAGACTATACCAGGTTCTTACATAAACAGTGGGTTCATGGACAATCTGTGATTTCTTTTCTATTTTTTTTTTTTAATTTTGACGGGAACACACATTGAAAATTTGCAGATTTCATTCTTTTGAGGGAGATTGTGTTTGGGCAATAGTTGGCAAGCAGAATATAGATTGAATTGAGTATCAGTGGTCTTTGCAGCAGCTACCTATCTAAAGGTAGGAGTTGGCAGATTTGAAGAACCTTGATTTTTCCCAATATATATTCATGCTCAAACTGCTGCTTAAATCTCACAGAAAATAATAGGATTTATTTGGATGGCTTTGTACATCTTGTCTCCATTTGCTTGTAACATACGCAATTCATATCCAACACAATAAATGAGAGTTATTGGCAACTGCCAAAGAATAAGACTTTTAAAAATTTAAAATTTGGAAACATATACTTCAAAGATGTTTAGCTTTAGAATTGTAAATGGTTCTAGTTATATAATTTCCGTTAAGAGCAATTGCATTTTTATGCTTCATGGTGACTGTATTTCAGGTTGGATTGTGCCTTTGGGCATTATCCTGCAATGAAAGTCATTTGTGATGTAAACCAGAAGGAGGATCATTCCTAAGAACAGTTTTCCAGGCTTTCTCCCTGTTGGCTAGAGGGAAGGGAGTGTGCTGCCTGAGTCATTTACAAGACACAAGGTACCCAGAGAGCTGCACCAGTGCAGAGACTTAGCTATTTGAAAGAGCCAGATACAAAACCCCAACAATCTTAGTGCAGCTGCACTGAGAAAGGTGGAAAAAGGGAAGTCTGTCTAGCTGGTCTCACAAGGTGATTTACCTCAAAGGAGAGCAATGGGATGCTGTCCTAGAATATAATACTTGACAAGTAGGAGATAAAGAAAATAAACTGTGATTGTGAAAAAGAGCTTGTGTAAGGACAAAAATAAGAGAAGATAAAGTAATAAATGCTATTCAGAATGCCAATATATTTTTTTCAAAATGACTGGCCTCAAGTTACCTGATATAATTATAAAGTAAGTCTTCTCTTGTCTAGAAATTCTCTGTGTTTATGAAAGGCAGATGGGATGGCAGAGGTTAGAGTCATACTCTAGACATACTCTATTACAAATTGTATTTCCATTAAAAAAAGAAAAAGTTAAAATGTATATAATTTTATTTTGAAGGAGTTTTTTACCTGTATTTTGCCTAGAGCCTGACACTGAATGCTTAACACTCTTATATAATGTTTCCAATCCTCTCCAGGACAACACATGAATAAAACAACATATACAAAAATCCTCTAGCCTCCAGCCATACTGCCATGGACTGCAATCATGTCAGATCTCATTAACTAGCTAAAATTAGCTCTTGTTCATAACTAGAATGCATGGTCAAAAAAAGAAACAGGATATGTGATGCAGGTGCACCTATATGCACATATGGATATGCATGGAAAAAATTCTTTATGAACAGTTGAATGCCAACCACAATTTCTTTTCTTCAGGAAAATCCTGGATTAAAGTTGTGTATGCAACCCTATTTCACCTCTTAGTGAACAATCATTATGATAAAGTCCAGCTGTATAGTCATATATTTATTTCTTCATCTATCCATGCCTTATGCAACACACACAAATGGTAGTCAGAACACAAAACAATGCCCTGTGGTAAAGAAGGACATTGTGTGTAGCTCATGTCTCATTCACATCTTTGAAAACTGAGGCAGCTGAAGGCAAGCAGAGCAAGGACTGTTGTTAAGTTTAGGGAGATGAGCACTTGGGTGGTAAACTGAGTTCTGATTCACACAAAGGCACATTATAGTTACTGAATCAGTTAAACTAAACTGTAAAAGATTAATATATGTTTGTTCATTTTATCTGCCCAGTTTCAGCACATGGGATCTGATTTGCAGAAGACAAAGCTCCTCTCTCCTATTGCTCCTATCAAAGTTGGGTTTCTCAGCTGAGATTAATTTTTAAAGATGTCTCCAACTCCATTTCTCAAATTGCCAGAAATTAAAGATTTTCTTTTTTTTCTCTCACTTTTCATTCTTCTGTACCACACATTCTTTTCTTATTGAGTCACTACTTGTTCAGGCAAGGGCACATTTTCCAGTGTTATCTCTGATTAACCCTATAAAAGTGCTCTCAGCTTTCAGTGCCATAATGTTCAACCAGAAGTTCCAGCCGTCAGCCATTATTTAATTCCGGCTGATACAACACAATTAAAACAAACAAACAATACCCACGCATTAAAAAAAAACAACAACAAAAATAAAACCACACAAACCCCCTGAAAGTATGTTTTGAATTCTCTTTCAATAGAAAGACTGAAAGATTGTCATATAGACAATGAATGAACAAGAACAGATGGTGCAGACCAGTGAATTTGGTCATAAGCTGCCTTATCTCAGAGTTCCCAGACTTATTGCAAACATACAAATCAACACATGTTTATTATAAGTTCTACACTTTAATCAACCCTTTCAGGAAAAGAACGCATTAAAAGAGCAAAAGGCAAAAATTTTGAAATTAGGAAAGATGTTTGGGATACCTGAGATTCTCACTGATTTTTAATGTAGATGTCTGTAGTGGTTTTCTTCGAAATCCATTACTTACTTTTTTTGTTTCTGTGAGATAAGAATTAGAAGAAAGCAAAGCAGGCACAAAACTCTAAAGAATATAAAGAAGATTATTAACAGAACTAAAAGAAAAAATAGTAAGAGTCAGAATAAACTTTCAGAGCACTTCTCCTCCCCCCACTTCTTCTTTCTTTTCCCTCGGAAAACATAGAGACAAAATTTGGGATTTTTCCAGACACTTTACCACCTCTATAATAGTCTTTCTTCAGTTCACTTAGGGAGACATGTCTCTCTTGCTATGCCATAGGGACATCTCCACAAGAATCAGTTTTCTCATGGCTTCAATGTCACAGCAAACAGCTGCCCAGGAAATGGTTTTCTGCTCGCGTGTGAAAGTCCCTTCCCTTGACTTACAGCTTTCCCACAACTATTTTCAAGGGTTCAATCTTTAGCTAATGGGGTACCATTTTAAGGATGAGCTGTTCAGAGGCAAAGGTTCTCTTCATCTATGTCTGGGATCATCTTCATCTCTGGGAACAGAGGTCTTCTTCTTCCCTGGGAGCAAGGGTCTTCATCACTCATCTCTCTCTCTCTCTCTGTTCAAGCTTCTCATTGGATCACAACTACTTCAGCATTTGCTTGTTTCAGCACAGGTACCTTTGCTCATGGTTGCAGTTTGAATGCTCCACCCCCCCCCATGTTTCTTATGAATTACAAGGGTATTCTGACATGTCATAGTTCATCACCATAGCTTTACAAAAGAATTTCAGCTTCTAGGTTTGAAGCATCTCCTCTTCCTCCTCTCTCTGGGCTTCCACTCTTCCTTCTTCACTGACTTTGGTGTCTCTATAGTGTTTTCTTTCCTTTGACTTGGGAGAGGATTGATAGCTGTAGGTTTCATCTGTTCTGGGGAATCTTGCAGAGCTGAAAGAGTTACTTTTACCCGGGCCTTGCAGTTGGAATTTGTCTCTTGCTGTTGGTCACGTGACCTCTGTCCAGCGCAGCCTCAGATGAATTTCGGCTGCGCGGTCCCGGCCTCAGTGTGGGGGAGTTTTGGCCGCGCGGCTGCTCACGACGCTGGGGTGGCTCTCTCCTGGCCAGCCCGGCCCCGCACCGCTGCACTGGGAGCCGACCCAGCCGGGCCGTGACAGAGCAGCCCAGCCCCGCCAGGCAGCGCGGGCCCCAAGGTACCTGCCCAAAAGCCGGAAGCAAGAGAGCTTTCCCAGAGTTTGTTCGTACTTAAATGTGGTTCACAGAGGCGTGTTAAGCTTCTTAAGTGGCTTAAAAGAGTTGTCAATATTCAAATTAGCCAGCTGATTGGTTTTGTCAGGTCTGGAGGAAGTTAGAGCAGCCCCTTGCAAAAACGTCACTTCCATGGCTAGTGGATTTCTCCTTAACTAAAAACCAAGCTATGCTAAACCACGACAATATCACTTTTCATTTATGTATTATAAAATAGCGTGTGAACATAGTAGCTTAAGGACAAAAAGTTTGCTGTTTGCCGTGTCCTCACATCAGGATTGTTTCAAAAAGCACAGTATACACAGGCTGAAAGATTGAACTTTACACAGAACAAAGCATTCGGTAGTTAAAAACTCCTCCCTCTTGAAAAGCTCTCTTGTCTAACAAAAGCAGGTAAAAAAGGCTCCTTGAAAGTGTTTCCTATTTTTCATTCAATTTCCCTGCATAGTGGGTGTGTCATTCAGGTACTTTATCTGCTCTCCTTTAAACAGAGCTGCCTTGCTATTATTCCTTCTGTCATTTATTACTGAACTTTTTAACCTGCATTCTGCTCAGACACTTGGAAATTTCAGATTAAAAGGTGGTAGAAGAAGAATTGAGATAGCTTTACTGTATAGATAAATACAGTGTCTTACAAGCACTGTAAGAGAAGAAAAAGTGCAGAATTTCGTTAAAATTAACAAAACATCTGTAGAAAAAAAAGTAAGGAACACAGTGATAGCATGCAGAGAAAAACAGATGAATGAAACTTCTTTCTAAAGTAATACCTCATATTTATCACATGAACTGGAGGGTACTCTAAAATGTGAAGTAATTCAACTTGATATTGTCTAAGGTATAGCAATTTAATCAAAATAAAGCGAACACATAAATGGATTTAAATTAAGATACTTAAATCTATAGTAATTTGAAAGTTTGAGAAATGCAGTTTTCTTTCTTTAGCAGTTTAACAATGTAATAGCTTGGCAAACTTCAAGCAATTCTTTCATTTAGCAGTTATTGACAGTCAACTAATTTTCCCTTTACTCTTTTCATGGTAGACATAAACAACATGTACAAACAAACAAACAAAAACACCCACCACGACCTTATAAACCTATGATTATACTGGATGGTCTCAAAGGGATTACAGACAAATTACCCATGAAATCAGGGTCAGGCAGCTGTATCTTCAAAAAAGGACCGCTAATTATTTTATCATTATTTTTATTATTACTGTTGCTACTTTTGCATTTGGTATTGTTTTAGCTGACTTCTGCCAGTGCAATAGGAGATACCAATAACAGTTTGCACCTGTTTGCAACTTGAGCTCAGGCTTTCAGACTGCTGAGTCATAGTGATGGATCTGTGCAAAGTCAGTACCTTAGTGCTGTACTCCAAGTCTTTGCTTATTACCTGCAAAGAGAAGTTTCTTTATTGTAGGAAAGTGTAAGTGCACTGAAAGTGATATTAAAAAACCAACTCTGTGTTTCTCCAATACCAGTTCCAGCAGAAAGAGAAGAAAATAGTCTAAGCCACATATATATACAGCAGCAACACTGTGCTGAGAGCCCAGAAATTTAATGCAATCAAGAAAAACAGATTATAGGCTATGAGGTAATCTCAGAATATATTTATTTCTGCTCCTTTGGGGAGGTGGAAGGGGGGAAGGGAGTGGTACTGCAAAGGTACAGGACAGGGATATGCAATATTGGGATTGCATGACATAACTAAAGACTGGCAAGCCCAGCATAAGTCACAGAGCAACGGCTGTGTAGTACAATATTTTGGGAACCTTAGGAAGCAGCTCTTTGCTGGTAGCTAAGCAGCAGTGTAGAACTGTTGGTTCACATACTTTCTGCCCAGAATTCTTTGTTACTTTTAAGGATAACTCTTAATCATGTTGCAGTGGAGCTCAGTGGTCGTTCTGCAGAAGAAAAAGTGGAAAGCCTAAAAAATGCCAGCAGACACCTTATTTGCATGCATTGGATTGCTCTCAAAATTATCTAAGTGATCCTACTTTCCCTTCCTTTTGAATTGCATTCTTTTACTGTACACTTTGTTGAACACTGTTTATAACCAAGCTACAATGAGTGCAATGTGCTGAACTTTCCCTCACTTCAGTCTATCATTGAGTGTTCAACTGCTTTTGGAGGAAGCTTCCTGCAGGAGTGGCCAAAAGTAGACACCAATGAATAAACACTTCCTGGGATTCTGTGAAAACAGCATTATTCCAGCTCTTTCTTGCTTGTAACCTATTCCAAACGTATTCCTGTCATCCTCTTGCAGCTCTTACCCCGTAATGCTTACTTCATCTTAATGGATTGTAAGGAGAAAAGTGACAGAAGCATACTTTGGTGATTCCCTAGGTAAAGCTAAGATTAAGTTCTCATGAACCAGTTAATTTTTACAATATTTACAGTGCTAACCATAGGAGGAAGTAATTTTTTTACATTTTCTGATCCCCTCAGCACTGTTCTAGACCTGGTCTGGAAGCTGCCCCTAAGCCCTGCACCTTTCAGTATTTACATCCAAATTTGCCAAGTGTATTGTAATGACTTTTTAATTCACTTACAGAATAACCAATCAATACATACACATTGAAAAGAAGAACATACATATTTGCAAGTTTACCTTATTCCTTGTAGGGGTCACCCAGGTTGAGGGGGTTTCAGAAAGACCTCAAATCCTATGGTTGGAGGAAACCCAAGAGGAGGTAGACTGATAAGTCAATCATGCTCGTCCCCACCTACCAGCCCGGGTTGCTCCCCTCCCAGTTTTATGTTGATTCCCTTATGTTTATTCACGTTCCTTAGTTAATATGCATGTTTTCCAGAAAGTTCGGTGAAGTTCGATGCTTTATTGGTTCATCTGTTTCGGTTACCATCCCAAAGTTTTGTGATTGGCTATTGTACCCTCAATCCCTCCTCTTTCCCGCATTTCCATTGGTTCTGTGTAGTTTCCCCCCACCTTTTTTCCTGGCCCTCAAATATCCTTGGGGGGATCATCAGAGTGCCTTTTCTGCTCCTGACCCCTTTGGTGACACTCCCTGCTCCAACCCTTGGAATAAAGTGTTGCTGGAACTCAGCCAGGAAGGTCTCCCTCTACTTCTTTGCCTCCCCCTGTGCCACTGCTGACATCCACACCCGTGCGGAGCCCTTTGGTGGCCCCCGGCGGCAACTGCTTCTGTTGGCTCTGCGGCAGGACACGGGCTGACTGCTCGGCCAGCGTCAATTCCTAGTTCTTGGAATCTACTGAACAAATAATACATAAAATATATTGTCCAAAATGTACATATTCCAGTCCTTATGTAAGTATCAACAAATAATTTACAAGTCAGATCTATTGTACAACTTTGGATTAATAAAACACCATCCTCTAACTTTTGCTGTTGTTATTTTAGGAAGACATGTGCTCAAAAGTACGTAAACATGAATGCAAACTGAAGAGCAACAACGAAACAGGAGTGGTATTCAGGCCTTGATTCTGAAGACATGTTTTGATGTTAAATATAATTAAAAAACCCCCTTAGTCATTCAACTGTATTTATGCATGCATTACCTGGAGCTATGCAAAATTGAAGTACACCATCCAAGGAAATACACCTCTCACACCTGAAGTCTCAAGACATGTTAATTTGTGATACTATCATGACAATATGATTGAATTTATTGTCATATGTACATGCAACATTGTACAGTTAAATTGGTTAATTTTCACACTAAAAGTTCTGATTTCTTGTAAATTTTTGTATCTTTAAGGACTTCCTTTAATTTGTTTTTGTTTTATTTTTTTAAACCTTCTCAGATGCAAAGCTCTACACCTGAGAGCCAAACACAGCAGGGGGAGAAATTTATGAAATGCCAAAACAAGCCCAGTACCAAAATAAAAAGCAAGCAAAAAACCATAACTGGTATATATATTTTTAAACTTTGGCCAGTGTTCTTTTTTATACTTCATAAAAGAAGTTGAGAGCAAAGAAGAAAGGAAGCATTTGTTTTCATTTTCTGGAAACACTGGGGAAGAGAGAGAAAGAGAGAGAAGGAAAGAAGGAAAGAAAGAGAAAGGAAGGAAGGAAGGAAGGAAGGAAGGAAGGAAGAAAAGAAAGAAAGAAAGAAAAGAAAGAAAGAAAGAAAGAAAGAAAAAGAAAAGAAAGAAAGAAAGAAAGAAAGAAAAAGAAAAGAAAGAAAGAAAGAAAGAAAGAAAGAAAGAAAGAAAGAAAGAAAGAAAGAAAGAAATGGTCAGAGCAAGGGAAATATATTTGTGTGAGGATGTGAAGAAGGCAGGCTGGTGCCCTCACCAGTCTTTTATGTAGCAAGGCATCCTCTGACTGGTCAGAGTAATTTTTGTAGAGTAATGACCTGACTTTATCTCCTGCCTTCTGACCTGGATGAAAAGAGACGGGCTCTAAAAAAAAAAAAAAAAAAAAGCCAGGTGCGTGAAGAAGTGGGGAGGAAGGAGCAGGGTAGTATTGGAAAATACTGGCTGGACTGCTCCATCACAGTGTCTGGTTTACAGATGCACACTTCTATTCCTCTGTTAATTTATCTCTTGTGGCTCTTCCTTCAAGAGCTGAAGCAGTAAATAAGTAAGTTTGTGTGTGATTGTTAGCTGTGAACATTTTGGGGGCCAGGGAAGTGAGGACACAGCCGAGGTGGCGGGTTGTGGCCTGGCAATGCTGAGCAGGTTTTGCTTCAGCTGGAGCCGGAGCAAAGCTGCTCTCAGCCCCAGCCGCCGCTCCCTGCGACTGCTGTGTTTGTTAATAAGGAGACAAGCGAGGAGAGCTAAAAAGGGAAAAGCAAGCGTCTTGGGGGAACTCTCAGCAACAGTAGCACACAGTCTGCTCCACTGTATTTCTTGTATGCTAAAGGGAGAGAGAGCTGCCATCCGGCCAGCCACGGAGCTGCTTCAGGGCCGCACCTGAGTGCGGAAGGGCTCGATCCCAAAGACTTCCAGCACTGCGGGCAGCTGCGGGCTGTGGTGCCGTGGGAGACTGCACACCCGGGGGTCATCCCGGCCGGAGCCCACTGCCCTGCGCCACGCTTCCTGCGCCTGCGGGCTGCTCTCGGGAGCGGACCCAGCGGTGAGTGACCCCCTCGGAAAACACAATTCCCACCTGGGCCAGTAACTTTGTGATGGGAAGCATCAGTCCTGCCGCTGGAAGGACGGGAGGCGGGAGAGCCGTGCTGCTGGGCAGAGGCCCGGAAACAGAAGCAGTAACGGATGGGACCGGTGGCACCTGTCCTCTCCCCCGCTGCACATGTGAACCGCTCTCCGGAGGAAGCCGGAGCAGCGCTGCTCAGACATGACTGGGCGAACAGTGACTGTAACCCCGGCGCTCGGCACGGAAGCACCCCGAGCTGCGCACACACCAGAGCAGGAGTGGCACAGGGGAACCCCACTGCCCCCCACGTTGCACCGGCAGCAGCGGTGCCCTGGAGCTGGAGTGACAAGAGGGGATGCCCCTGCCTGCCTTGTCTGCCTGCCGGGGTACTCCGCTCACCCACGCTGAGCCGGAGCTGAGGGAGGAGCACCCCCTCACACAAGGGGGAATCAGGGCTGGCATCCCGTGCAGACGGCGAGCCGGGCGGGGGGCTACCCCCGCCGTGCGCACACACGCGGTACCCCCGAGCACAGTCCCCCCATCCCCCGCCGGATCGGCGGGAGGGGTAACCCAGGCGCACACGTCTCCGAGCCCGGCGCTGCACCAGGGCCGCCACCGGGGGACACCGCACCCCTCACCCGGGCAAACCCCGGCGCCCCTGCGCTCGGCTCCACCCGCCGCCGGCCCCACTCCCGGGGGCGAAAAGGCACTGCAGCGGTGGGGCCGGCGGCGCCGCGGCCGGAGGGCAACAGGCGGGCGGGCGGTGTCAGGCGATAACTCCGCGCAGCACCGGCGAGCAAGTTGCGCTGCCGCGCAGGACGCGCCCGCCTCCGCACCCCGCCCGCGCGGCCGGCT